>JAGFNQ010004214.1:0-44318 GCA_024364735.1 Boesenbergia rotunda
AAAAATAACTATTTGACCTGTTACGACCGTGGAGGCGCTGGCAGCTTCTTCCTTCGTGAGGGAAAAGACTCTGGCATTGGTTGGAACTGGTGCTGCTTCCAATCCTCCCTGACTGATCTGAGGTCCCTCCAGCATAGTAGGCATGTAATGTAACTGGGGCTGGCCTCCATACTGTACGGACTGCTGAGGAAGTACTTTAAACTTGTTTGGGCATTCTTTGGATCTGTGTCCCTCTTGTCCACATGAATAGCATCCAGTTACACCCAAAAGGCATGCTCCTGGATGGTTCCTCCCACACTTAGGACAAGGTGGATACCTAGCTTGCTTATTCTCTGGTTTCCCTTTTTGGCTGCCAGGCCACTGCTTCCTTTTGTGGTTCTTGTTCTTCCAGTTCTGGCTATTTGGCTGAGGCTTCTGGCCTCCTATTGTCTTGTTCTCAATCAGGACTGGCTTCTGCTGTGCTTGCTGTGCCTTGATGCTATTCAGGTAGTGCTCTGAGATTAAAGCACTACTGACCAACTCTTCGCTGGTCTGGGGTCGGTGCATCCCGCTGTTCACGTTGAGTGCTATCTCAGGGTTCAGCATGCGGAGCATCAGTCTGACTCGCTCCTTCTCTGTGCTGACTAGCTCTGGGCAGAGGCGAGCTAGTCTGTTGAACTTTGCGACTGCTTCTCCCCACTGGTAGGCTACCCTGTCTGAACTCCATGAAGTCCTCGAAGTGCTTGTTGGTAACCTTCATGTGGAAAAATTCCTCATAGAACTCGTGCTCAAAATCTGCCCAGCTCATCTGGTTGACTATCTTCTTACTCTTGACTCGCTCCCACCACATACGAGCATCTCCAGTTAGGCAGAAGGAGGCACATTTGACCTTCTCGACTTCTGGCCAGTCAAGAAGCTCCATCGTGCTCTCTAAAGTCTTGAACCAAGCCTGGGCATCCCAGGGCTCAGTCGTACCTGAGAAGCTTTCGGGTTTCAGCCTCTGCCACTGGACGAGGTATGCTTCTTGTCTTCGGTTCACCGCAGGGGTCTCTTGTGGGACTGGTGGAACTTCAGCCACTACTGGAGTTCCCACTCCTGCTGTGGGTGGTGTAGGGGGCACTGGGTGCTGATTCGCCATCAGTGTGGCGATGGTCTTCTGTTGTTCTGTAATCTGAGCTTGCATTTGAGCAATGACTGCCATCAGGTTTGGCTGTTCCGTGCCAGGCTCACTGTTATCTTGAACTGGAGTTCTGTTATTAGCATTAGGAGCTCGGCCTCTTCTTGCCATCTAATAATGCATAAAGGAACAAGAAATCACTACTACATCTCTAGGTATAAACTTGTCTTCTTACTTAGAAATCTGATATCCATTCTAGGGATTAAACATGATTCCGTGATACTAAGGGATTAAACATGCTTCCTTGTTCTATGCACATGTGAGTAGTACTTAAGCATTTCTCTGTACTGCAATTAAATAAAGGAGCAATAGAAAAACTGAAACTTAAAACTTTCATACTTGAAGACGGCAAGGTTGATGCTGATGTGTGTGTGATGCTGGAGAATGGGAACTGCTCTGATACCACCTGTAGCGACCCGCTTCTCTGCTTCAGACGGATCGTTACTTCTCTCTACTTCTCGACTTTTGATACATGACTAAAGAAATGCGGAAATCTTTTTTTTTTTTTATTTGTCTAACAATTATATTCTAACTTAAGCAATCATGCATATTAACATATCACACGTTCTATCTCAAAAACCGACAAATGATACTTGTAGAAGCTTGCCTCGCCCAACTCGAACTGCAGGTATCAGTCGACTGGTACTGTACCAGTCGACTGGTAGGGCCTGAAATCAAAATTTCAGGTTTCGACACTTGCTTCAAAGGTCCACCAATCATGTAGTTTCGAGCCATATAAAACTATGATACCATTTCTATACTCTATGACAGTTTTCAAATGAGTTTAGCCAATCAAAACGAATCCATAAACTTGAAATTTGGACTTTTGCGGAAGAAAATAAACTAATCAAGTTATATGAACTTTAACACTAAAGTTTGTACCAATCTTGACTTCTATACATTCATAACACCAAATACATGTCCTATGACCTTGCTAAAGCATCATGAAATGTGAATGCAACTTTTCTAAACATATTTAAGCAATGAAACTTAATTCAAAGAAGAAATTGATACTATCTTGGCACATGCATCTATTTCTCTAACAAAGTATCAATGTCTCCAACTACTCACAATTCTACTCATCCAATGCAATCATAAGGATATGCAAGCTAAAAGAAATGACATGGAATCTTTACTCTAAGAAATTGAGTATGTAAAACTATCCAAAACTTAAACGTTCGCTAAACTCCATAAAATAAGAACTTGAAATTCAAATGAACTATAACATTGTGAATTAAATAACTAAATTGTCTTGTGCCAAAGATCTCTCCATAATCAGCCACCACACACACTTTACTCAGCACCGCCTCGTCGTCTTCCTTCAGAATTGCTTGCCTTTACCTTTATCTGCAATAAGAGGAAATGCATCTAGTAAGCAAAAAGCTTAGTAAGTACTATCTAGCTCACAAAATCTCGAAATGTGCAAACATGCTTCTAGAACAATATGAAAATCATATGAGATACTAATATGCTTGAAAGAAAACACTAAGAACATGTATAACTCAAAACATGCATACTCAAGCAATAATAAATCTCAATTTACTTTTCTTGGCTCAACTTGAAACTTTAGCTATTCTTTAACTTTTTGAAAACTTTCTTAAACTTTCGAAACTTTGCTAAAGCATATACTTGAAAATAATAATCACTTGGATCCACTGAAGACGTAAGTACCATCTCATATGCGCGTTCCCTAAAAGGTTGGGGTAGCGAGCCACCAATCCTAATAGAGCAGACCTTGGTCTACCAGGGCCAAGACCTTGGAATTGGACACCTGGATTTCTTTAACGACGCCCTTGGACGCCAGGTACTGGCCTTAGAAAATAAAATAGCTTTTCTTTCTTTTCTTTCTCATCTGTAAATGCCTTGGCATTTTCTCGAGCACCTTGCGTGCTAAAATCCCTAAGTCTTGACTTTTGGGGATTTCTTAAGGCCTTGGCCTTTTCTTTTCTTATCTTTATCTTCTCTTTTCTTTTCTCATAACTTTTCTTAGCCCTAATCTCATATAGGGTGCTTAATCAACTTATACAAACATATAATGAACTAATATCACATGCCAAAAATCACAAACTAAAGAAATTATCTCTTTTAAAACTTTTAAAGGAAATTCTCGCGGAAAAACCGCCTCTTACTGCAGGTGAGCAGTACTTACATTGATATCTTGGACTTACAACCAAGATTGACGTCTAGAGCTCGGGAGAAACTTGAGATCTCGGAGAATTCTTCACGCCTACGCGTTCCTCTCGTCGCGGGGGGGATCCCGAATATAGGAATATCTCTTGGAGAAGAGCTTTGGCCGGCCCTCTAGGGCTTGGTGTGGCGTGCGCACAAGAGAGGAGAGGGAGAGGGGTCGGCGCAATTTGGGAGAGGGAGAGGGTTTGAGAGAAAATAAAACTTCTCTCTTTAACAATCTATTTATACTTATGGGGCGGATCGACCTAACTACCCCTTAAATATACTTCTCTCCATCCCTTGTTGTGCTTGATACCCTAGCCCAGCTGGTCGCGCTCGTTTCTGGTTCCAGGGTGGTCGCGGGTTCGAACCACCGGCTGCCCTTAAGTGGTTTTTCCTTTTTTTTTTCTCCTTTTTTTTTAAAATACCAAACGGACTCGGAAAATTCCATAATAATATTCTAAAAATTCCTAAAAATATCTAGAATATTTCTAAACCATTTTTAAATAATTCTAAGGACTTTAAGAACTAAAAATGGGAATTTTGGGGCGTTACAATGACTTCCTACAAGAATTCATCAAGTGTATGGAAGATGAATTTGAGATGAGTCTTGTAGGAGCGTTATCCTTTTTCTTAGGCCTTCAAGTTAAGCAAACTAATGAAGGAACACATGTATTTCAAACCAAATATGCTAAGGAGATGCTAAAGAAATTTGGTTTAGAACATGCTAAGGAAGCATCTACACCCATAGGAACTAATGTGAAAATGGATAGTGATCTTGAAGGCAAAATGGTAAACTCTAAACAATATAGGAGCATGATTGGTAGCCTCCTATACCTAACCGCTAGTAGACCCGACATACTTTTTGCAGTAGGTATGTGTGCAAGGTACCAATCTTGTGCCAAAGAGTCTCATTTGATGGTAGTCAAAAGGATCCTAAGGTATGTAAAAGGAACCCTAAATGTCGGACTTTGGTATCCTCGAACCCCAAATGTTGATCTAATTGGATACACCGACTCGGACTATGCGGGTTGCAAGTTAGATAGGAAGAGTACAAGTGGAGGGTGTCAATTCCTTGGGTCTTCTTTAGTTAGTTGGAGTAGTAGGAAACAACCATGCGTTTCCCTATCAACAACGGAAGCAGAATATGTGGCAATGGGTGGATGTGTTTCCCAACTCCTCTGGATCATGCACACCTTAGAGGACTATGAGCTACATTACACCAAGGTCAAAGTCTTGTGTGATAATGTAAGCACAATCAACCTAACTAAAAATCCAGTTCACCATTCTAGAACAAATCACATTGAAGTGAAACATCACTTCATTAGAGACCATGTGGCAAGGGGAGACATAGAATTACACTATGTTGAATCAAAATCGAACCTAGCCGACATCTTTACCAAACCTCTTCCCGAATCGGAGTTTACATCCTTAAGAAGAGGCCTTGGAATGTGTTTTGTGGAAGTATAGAATGAACTTGGACACATTAGCTTTAAAAAAGGGTGCTTGATCCATTAGGGTGATACATTTGGCTCACTTGTGCTTGTGGCACATTGTTGAACCATTAAAAGTATCAAAATATCAAAACTAGACCAACTATGAGGGAGGGAAGTGTTTAATCAATGGACACTTTGCCAAAGATCATAGTTGGACATTTTAAAACTTTGAAAACCATTTTATGTTTTACATATTGTGCCATGTTTTTAAAAGTCACATATTTGCATAATTGGTTTCAAAGGTTGATACAAAATGTAGTGTTTTTCAAAACTTTTGGATTTTTATCAAAAGACATGCATGTTTGAAATTTTATATGTTTTAATATTTTTTCCTGATAGAGTATAACATTTCAAACATGTATGCAAAATTTTACATTTTTTGGAATTTTCTGGGAGTTTCTGAAATACGACAGAAAAGCTGAAATTTCAGACTGATGGCGTATCAGTCGACTGCCCTATGGGCTGTCGACTGGCACAGTTATTTTCAGCTGCTGTGAGAAAATTCAAAAATCAATATTCCTCGTACCTGATGCCATAGGGTTTGGTTGCTTGAGGCAATCATTTTGATGGTGTCAAAGGGGGAGAATGGGTGTTTAAAGTTAGAATTTTGACTTAAAATGGATGATTTTAGGTATTTTGTCTAACTTAGACCTTGAAAGTTTAAAACTTGGAGAGAAGACATGGATTAAGGGGGAGGTACCTCTTAGGTTCGGATATGTCTTACATTTTTATTGATGCTGTTAAGTGGAAACTTAACTTGGAATATGATTAGAATTGAAACTGTGGAGAGGACATAGGTTAAGGGGGAGGTTACCTCTTAGGGTTGTTATGTCTCATAATGTTTCAATTCCTATCATTTGCTATTGATATTGTTGTTACTTATCTCTAACTTAAACATATTGCTACACATCAAAAAGGGGGAGATTGTTGAGGCAATCGGCCCTTTAAATGATTGGAAGATCATGGTTTTGATGTGTGGGCGAATAGGTTTAAAGTTAGAGTGTTATGTTGTATTTGATTTGTGTGATTGAGTTTGCAGGACTTGGAAAATCACACTTGGAAGACTTATTCGAGGGACGAGAGCCGAGGGAGGAGAGCTCCAAGGGCAAGCAGGGAAGTGGACTTCAAAGGGCACACGTGAAGGGTGGCATGGAGGCAAGCCAAGAGAAGGCTTGTGTGCGCATCCGAGGGACGATAGCCAGAGGAAGAGGACTTCAAGGGGCGAGCCAAGGGAGTAGACCTGAAGGCACACGCGAAGGAGAAGGTTTGAAGTGGCTGGAGCTGAGCTGGGAGGCAGAGCAGTCGACTGCCTCCAAGGCAGTCGACTGCCAAAACCCACAGAGAGTTTGCAGCCTCGGACCAGTCGACTGGCCTTGGGGCAGTCGACTGGTATACCCCAAAACTAGCCGTTGGCTAGCTGTTCACTAGCCGTTGGCTAGCCGTTGGCCAGCATTTACTACTGGGCCAGTCGACTGCCCCTAGGGCAGTCAACTGGTGGGCGTCTGGACAGACTGCGAATCTGTCCTTTTCACCTATAAAAGGAGGCCTCGTTACACGTGTCTGTACAGTTCCGTACAGTAACGAAGTGCTGCAAAATTGTAAAGTGATTTCTTGCTTCCTTCATCATCTTTCTACACCTGTAAAGAGGAAGCTTTTGCAGTAAAGGTTTCTCCACCTCAAGGAGACTTTTCTATAGTGAAAAGTGGTGCTCGCGGTGTGGATCCTTGGATTAGTCACCCATCTGGGTGGATACCAAGTAAAAGAATTTTTGTTAGCATTGTTATTATCTTTGCATATTATTTCCGCTGCGCTAACATCTGTGTAGAGATCAAACGATCAAAGAAAGTGCATTCACCCCACCTCTGCACGCCTACATCGATCTTTCAACTTATACCTACTTCGTGACTTTTACTAACGATTTAAGTAGATATGGATATATCTACTTAACGAGGCATATGTCTAAACTCTAGATAAAATTAAGGAGTTCAAGAATAAGGTAAAAAATCAAAGTGGCATGAAGATTGAAACTCTTCGGAGAGATCGAGGTGGCGAGTATTTGAGACAAGAGTTCATTAATTACCTAAAGTGTGGGATAGTTTCTCAACTTACACCTCCTAGAACACGGAGTGGAAGGTGTTTCAGAAAGGAGAAATCACACACTCATGGAAATGGGTCGATGAATAATGAGTCATGAAAGTGTTCCAATGTCGTTCTGGGGCTATGTCTTAGAAACAACAGCATACATACTTAACCGAATCCAACAAAGTCAGTAGATAAGACTTCTTATGAATTATGGTTTGGAAAGAAATCAATTTTATCTTATCTTAAGATATGGGATTGTAATGCTTATGTGAAAAATAAAAATTCTAATAAGCTTGTAGCAAGATCCATAAAGTGTATGTTTGTAGGTTATCCCAAAGCAACAATGGAATACCATTTTTATCTCCCAAATGAGCACAAAGTTATTATTGCTCGAAATGCTACTTTCTTGGAAAGAGAGTTTATATCTTAAAAAAGTAGTGGACGTAAAGAAAGTCTTGAAGAAATTTCAGACTCTACAAACAAGTTAGAAGATGAACAATTGGACGATGAGACAGTACCACAAGTACAAGTGTCTCCTTCATCCGAGATAGCTCATGAAACGCAAGATCAATATAAGTCTATAAGAATACACCGAGAGCCAAACATATATGATTGGTTGGTAACCCAAGATGAGGAAGTGTTACATATCGAGAAAGATGAGTTGTCGACTTAAGAGGAAGCAATTACATCAAATGATTTCGAAAAATGGCTACAAGCCATGAAATCTGAAATGGACTCTATATACGTCAACCAAGTTTGGGAGTTGATTGATGTGCTAGTTGGGGTAAAACCCATAGGGTGCAAGTGGATCTTCAAGAACAAGATTGACATGCATGGAACATAAATACCTATAAAGCAAGGTTTGTGGCAAAGAGTTTCAAACAACGTCAAGGAATTGACTATGATGAAACATTTTCGCTCGCTGTAATGCTTAAGTCCATTAGCATTTTGCTAACTATAGCAGCTTACAAGGATTATGAGATTTGACAATGGATGTTAAAATTGCTTTTCTAAATGGAAGGTTACACAGGAGGATGTATATATGGTACAACATCCCAGTTTTATAACATCTAAGAACTCCAATAAATTATGTAAGCTCAGGAAGTTTATTTATGACCAAAGAAAGCATCTTGGAATTAGAATCTATGATTTGACGAAGCAATCAAAAATTTTTCCTTTGTCAAGAAATCCAGAAGAACCTTACGTTTACAAGAAGTTAGTGGGAGCAAGATTACGTTCCTAGTATTGTATGTTGATGATATATTTCTCATAGGAAAAGATATCCTTGGCCTAGAATCTACCAAGACTTGGCTGGGAGAGTCTTTCTTGATGAAAGATCTTGGGGATGCAACATATATCTTAGGTATTAGAATATATCGTGATCGACAAAGAAGGTTACTAGTGTTAAGTCAAGGTACATATATTAACAAAATACTGAATAGATTCGGTATGCAGAACTCTAAGAGAGGATTTTTGCCAATAGTACATGGTATACATCTCTCGAAGACTATGTGTCCAAAGATACAAGAGGAGAAAAGTAGAATAGGCAAGATATCACATTTTTTGGCTATAGGGTCCATAATATATGCTATGATATGCACTCCATGAGATATCTCATATGCTTTAAGCATGACAAGTAAATATTAGTCAGATCCTAGTTAGGGTCATTGGACTGCGGTAAAGACCATTCTTAAGTATCTTAGAAGAACAAAGAACACGTTCTTAATTTTCGCAAGAGACGAAGAATTGGTCGTTCGAGGATATACTAATGCCAATTTTCAGATAAATTAGGATGATTTGAAATTGCAACAAGGTTATGTGTTTGAATGGTGTGGTTGTTTGCTAGAGGAGTTCTAAGTAGGAGACAGTTATAGATTCAACAGCTGAATCCGAGTACATAACAACTTCAAAGGCAACCAAGGAAGCTGTATGGATTATGAACTTCATAGCGGAGCTTGAAGTGACTCCTAGCATTGTTGATCCAATTGTGAATATGTACTAAGGAAGTATTACCTCCTTAGAGAGATTGTTAAGAGGGGTGATGTGTTGGTTAGAAGAGTAGATAGCAGCAAGAATATCGTAAACCCACTCACAAAGGCCTTACCTTTACAGAAACATAAGACCCATGTGAGGAACCAAGGACTTAGAGTCCATTGTGGTTGGCAATAGTGCAAGTGAGAGATTGTTAGTGTGTGCACCTATGTACAAAGACACTCTTGTATATTTGTGGATAATTATCTAATTAGGTCAATTATTTGTTATTAATCATTTATATTTTCTGTATGTATATGATTAATGATATAGTCCTATAGATTAATCATTATATTAATTTGAAAATATTCCTTGATTGGATAAATATCTAGAGGGGACATGAATATCTAGATCAATGTTGAGTATGACTAGGTCAAGATAGAAAGAGGGATAGATATCCAAGTTGTATTTAGGGATACCTTGAGTTTAGAGGATATCCAACTTGGATATCCAAGTTGGGTGTATGATAAAAAGTAAAGAGAATAGTATTGAGTCAATAGACAATTCATCGCTATCTTGAATTAGGGAGTCAACATCCTAGCCATTTAATAAAGAAATTAGTCACTCAAAATCCATAGTCATGGGAGGAATGATTTATTATTCAAGAGAAGTCTATTATATGATGGAAATCAAGTAAAATACTTAAATTAGTGATGATACATAGTGCACCAAATTAATTAGGATGTGGAGTAGAGATGAAGAGATTGAATTACATAGTAATCGATTTATAATAATTTATAGTTTATGACTATTATTCTATCACGTTGGATGACTAAAAATTGTTGCTTGACGGTTACCTTAGTTTGTGTATGGATTTGCACTGCTTTCATGTATAGAACCTAGAGGGTCGCACGCATAGCACGTAGACATGAACATTATCTATATTTAATTATTTTAAAAGATACTAAAATTAATCAATTAATTATTTTTAAATTAGAACTAATTGAATTATTTTAAAATTTTGAAATATCAGAAGTTAGAATGGATCGAGATCAAATATGGATTTATTCAATCCAAAGAAGTGAGAACTTGAACCGTCGTAATTACGATGATTAATGAAAAATATGAAGAGTCATAATTATGATGATTAATGGAGAAGATGAAGATTCATAATTATAATAACTAATGGAGATGATAAAGAGTTACAATTACAATGGTTAATGGAGAATTTGAAAAGTCATACCTCTTCATATTCCTTGAAGGCTATAAATAGCTAGCCTTGGAAGGTTTAGGGACAACTCTCTCGATACATCTCTCTCTCGAATCTTCTGACAACGCTCTCCACCTCTTCCTTGAAGCTTGTGGCGAACGCTCTCTACTTCTCCCTTTAGATCTATAGTATTTCTGAAAGATTTTGTCGATCTAAGTGGCTAGCACCTAACGAATCATATCTAGTTTGTGATCTAGTATGTGTGAATACCGTTAGAGGAGTCACACGTGGGGCTCTCATTTGTTCATGATATCATTCACAAAGAATCAGGGATTACGAGATATGTTTTTATTTCATGTTATGTTTCATATTATTTTGTTCAGAACTATATGTATCACGAAAAGATCCATGATTTAAGAGTAAAATTTGATTTAATTATAAATATTCTACTGCGCTCCGAATCCAACATAGCCGAGTTGTTACTCAAGTGGTAAATTTGCAAGTTTAAGGTTCGAATCCCTTGGGATTCAATCCCTTAGAGAATAAGTTTCTCATTTAGGAGATCACGCAATACGATAATTTACCATTCTTCCATAAAATTTTGGGGACGGATAATGAAAGGATGCATGAGGTGAATATTACCATCTTTTGCAACACAATCACACTTTATGAAATATTATATTGCTAGTTTTTCAAATAGAAATTTAACATGAAACTCATACTCATACAAACCTCCTACCACTTACCATATATAAAAATAAATAAATATAAGATTCTAAACACAAACCCTGCCATTTCTTTTATAATAATAAAACTCTCTATTCTGGAAGGAGTCGACGACGATGGCCAGTCACCGAGGTTCTGCCCACGTGAAGGTTGCTGTGGTAGGGAGGAACTCTGTGCCCTGCGAGATCAACATGAGCGTTAGGGGACACGCCGGAAGGGGTCCGGCGGAGTCCACTCCGATCCTCAAGTCAGTGTATCGCTGGAGGGTAAAGGCAGCAGGAAAGGAAAATGCGTGTAAAGTTGAGAGAGCATAACCCCTTTACCGGAGGGGTTGGACTACCTTTTATACTGATGGCGGTAGACTTGGCGCATCCCCTCGTCTCGTGCCACATCTCCATGATTTATGCCACGCCCCTCCCTTCTTTCGGCGGTTACTGGATAGCTTTTGAAATGGTCTGCGCCGTTATTACACTTCGGCTCGTTGTGACTTTTAAGGGTCATGATGACTCCATACGATGGGGAAACTTATCCATAGTTAAAGAAGGGGAGGAGGACCATTGCTTGAAGTCGAAGCTAAACCGGGCTTCACTACCCCGAGGTGAGCTTGGGCACTAGAAAGGCGCTCTTGGGACCCCACCCCTCGGGGGGGGGGGGGGGGGACCCGTGAAGGATCCCTGAAAGGGTCTTCTGGCTATCCTCCCAGGGTGTGCTCCTCGAGGGGGGGGGGGTCCTAAGGCTCGGGAAAGAGGGTCACTTTGACCCGGAGAGTCATGTCACGCAGCTTCTTCATCCCACGTGCCTGCCCCAGAATATCCAACCCTATCACAAGTCCCTCCCTTCAAGTCTGATCGAAGGAAGTGTGACTGACTGATCAGACTAGTGCGCAGGTGAAGAAGCTGTGTTTCGGCGAGATTTTTTTGTTACTATTCCTTTAGTAGTTATTCGGGCCCCTCGGGTTATAATCTTCACCCCGAGTTCCGAGAAATCCCTGTTAGTGATATGAGAGAAGTGTCCTAAGGCAATCGCCTTATGATTGTAATCATTTATTTTAATAAATGAATATTCACTATTTGAGTATATATATTTGTGTATTTGATTGAGATATTAAACTCATTTACTGAATGCCTGCAATACAATTCACAACATGAGAGAATTTGTGATGAATTCACAACTAGTGATTATCTCTAATGTGCAATTGTGAAGTATTGAAATTGTCCCTAGTCGATGAATTGATAAATACGGACACTATCAATTCTGTTGAGACTAGCATGGGTTATTCTCTAATCAGCTGATTCTCACTGGCTGGTGAGATTGAGATGTCCGGATATAAACATGAATGCTAGTTAAGGGAACTAGTTCATTGGAGTGACTGGCTATAAAACTTCATATGGTAGTCTACATATAGATATGTCAGTGAAGTTCTTACTGCAGCTTAAGTGCGATGTTCCTTTGACTTGCGGTGTTCATGTCATCTTGGTAATGGAGACTTATACTTTGACATTTTAAGTAAGCATCTCCAAGGAGGTGTGGACCCAGGATGATTGGGTATAAGCCGAAGTGCCCGAAGATGTTTGAACAGCCTATAAAGGATTCACCACTCCTTGCGAGGAGATGTATACCCGAGGCCTATCGTCGGATTGTTACTCGAAGCCTCTGGCCAGAGCATGACATGTTCAGAGTATGAATCTCTTAAATACATGAGAGTAATTAGAATCCGTAGGACGAGAAAACGTTATTTGGGCTAGGTGTGACGTAGTCAGCCTAGTGGGGACTGACACACATAGACCATGTCCTGAACCAAGTGGGTATAAGATGGTGAAGGGAATGGGGCACGATTCATTATAGCTGCTGAAGGGTTTCAAAATTATTACTGAGGTCAACTGTTGATCTTTCGATTAATTGGGGATCATGATGTACTACTAGGTGTCACTCATGATCGTTCTATAATTGATTAATTATAGACGACCAACATAAATCGAAAGCCTATTTAGTCACACGCACTACGAGTAATCCGAGGGATTTAAAATGAGTTGAAAATTGGATTTTCCAATCAAGAGAGATTAAGTTTGGTTGAGCCAAATGATAACTCGAATCTAAAATTTTCAGAGACGCATCGGAAGCGTAAAATGGCTAAGCCTTTTGAAGACTTAATAGATGAATTAAATAAGTTTAATTCATTGGGACTTGGCTTGGATGGGCCGGACAAAGAGGGCCTCCATCCTCTTTGCTTGGCCGGCCACAACAAAGGGAGAGAACCAAGTTTTGGTTCAATTTATAAAATAAACCAAGTATAGTTTGTTTTATAAAATTATGGATGATATAAATTTTTATATAATAAACCAAGGTTTGGTTTATTTTTCATGGAAATTAAAATGAACCATGGATTAGTTTATTTTATAAAATCAATCATGGATTGATTTACCATGATAAGGAAATTTATTCCATAGGAGAGAAGAGACTTGATTGATTTTTTATCATGAATTAAAATATGATTTTAACCATGATATAAAATCAAACTTGGCATGATGGAATAAGTTATTCCATATTGAAGAGGCTTGATGGTTGAGAGGTCACACTATATAAAGGACCCAAGGCAAGGCTTGGGCAATAAATATAGAGATGAAGGCATAGGCTCTCTCCCTCTCTTTCTCTCCTTCTCTTCTCCTCTTCTTGCCGTGCGCCAACCAGCCCCAAGAAGGAGCACCAGCCGGCCATCCTTTTGTGGTTAGTCTTCCTACTTCTCTCTTGGTTTTTCTTGTCGCGTTCTCGGAGAATCTAGTAGTTCTCGAGAACACGAAACTCGTGGCTTTGTGAAATCATCTCAAAGATACTCGGCGTGGACGCGAATAAAGGCGGAGCTTCCAAGGGAGGCTTACGGTTGGATCTCGTCCCTTACTTCGAGTTATGCGAGGTAATACGTAAATTAGTTTATGTTTCTGCAAAATTTCAAATATATGATCATGTCTACAGAAGATAAAATTGCATGCTTAGATGTGTGGTTAAATGATTTAGAGAAATTATTTATGAGCTAAACCTTCCGCTGCACGTAATTAATTTTAAAATTACGAACCCGCATCCATGTCAACATGCACCCGGTCCCAACAGTGGTATCAGAGCCGAGGTTTGTGTTCTATATAATCATATAATTGTTTTGCGGAAAGCTTTATCATGATCTCAATTTTTGGTAAATTTTTGATTTAGGAATTTCAAAGTTTGGAAATCCTCATGAAATTTCGCAAACTTTTGAAATATCTTTGTTTCTGAAATTTTATGATAATTGTGAAAACTTTCCATTTTTGAAAACTTTCTAATTTTAGAAATTTTTTATTTTGGAAATTTTCCAATTTTGGAAAAACGTAAGGTTTCTTTGTACCAGAAACTTACAATTATTCTGAAAACTTTTTATTTTTGGAAACTTTCCATTTATAGAAAGCTCGCAATTTTGGGCACTTTCATTCAAGAAAGTCTAGACAAATTATGGGAATATTAATTGGCATTTAAATTTATAATTAGAAATTAAATTATTTACAAAATTCTTTATTTTGGATTGAGCCTCGGGGAGCCGTCCAATTTAAAGTTAGTTGTTATAATTAAATTTCCTAAATTGAATTTAAATTGTCAAATGTTTAATTTGGATTGAGCCTCGGGGAGCCATCCAAATTAAGTTATTGATATTAATTTTCCATAAAAAAAATATGTGATCAAATCTTAAAAAATTTTGAGGTGATTCTCAAACGATAATTTCCTTATTTGATTTATGAGGTGATGCTCTTATATATTATTGTCTCCAAAATTAATTAGGAAAATTATTTCCTATAGAGTATATTTCCTTAAATATGATTTTCATGAAAATAATATGTGATTGAATTAAGGGAATCTGTCTCTTAATTTAATAAGATTTGATTTAGAGAAATCAAAGTCTTAAACATATTATTTGCGAAATTGATTATGATAATTCAGGAAATTATTTCCCAAAACAATTCCTTGAATAAAGTATGAAATTAGAATTAGAAAATCCGGTTCCTAGTTCAATTAATGAGACTTGATAAATTAAGTCACATACATACTTTATTAAGGAAATCGTTAGAACTTGACATAATTATATGTCATGAATGTGCATAAAAGAAAAGAATGAGACCCAAAACCCTTTACAAAATATTAAGGCCAACACCTTCCATTAATATGGTTAGAACCGGAGTTTTGTTTCTCGTTTGGGTTGATGGACACATCCATGCCCGGCTTGAACCTCAATATGTTCAAACCATGGAATTAGTTTATGATTAATATAGTTGGAGTCAGAGGTCAATCCTTAGTTTTGGTTGTTGGACACATCCAAGCCTGACTAAACGGTTGAATGAGCTCCAACCATATTAAAACTATTTCTTGATTAATGGGTCAGCCTTAAGCTTGGAGCATCGATTTGTTGTGCCACAGCCAAGGTCGATGTAAAGAGAGGTGCAGCTGGGTGCTATGTGTATTGTTGCATACTTGTTAATGAGTTAACAACCCAATGATTTATGCAAACATTCAATTAGTTCATAGCATAATGTGATAGTTACATATGTATAATATGTAATCGGTATAATTACCTACCTTCATAGCTAAGAATAACTTGATGGACTCTAGCCATGGTTGTTCTTATCTATGGTTGGATATCAACCTATTTGGAGATGTTCCTACGATCTCCCGAATTGATAAAAAGGGTTATTCAATTCGAAAAATAAATAGGATTTAATTAATGTATATTGATGTGTTCTTTATCATTCTCATCACATAACCTCAATTTGTATTTCTAGGATAATCACCTGATCATGTCTTCTCTGAATTTGCGTTCCATTTTGGGCACCAATAAGCTGACCGGGACAAACTTCATGGACTGGCTTCGAAACCTGAGGATAGTCCTCAAGGCAGAAAAGCTTACTTATGTCCTTGAAGAACAACTTCCCAACCATCCTCCTGAAGATGCAACTCCAGACCAGTTAGTGGCCTATCAGAAACATGTGGCCGATTCTGAACTTGCGAGTTGCATCATGCTGGCTGTTATGGTACCTGAGCTACAAAAGCAGCATGAGCATATGGATGATCATACCATCGTCTTCCATCTTCATGAGCTGTTTGACGAGCAGGTGAGATCCGAAATGTTTGAGGTCTCCAGACTCCTCTTCACCTCTAAGATGCAGGATGGCACTGCTGTTTCATAGTTTGTGTTGAAGATGTTGGGGTACATTGAGCAACTAGGCACACTCGGATTTGCAATGGATCACGAACTAAGTATTGACTTAATTCTGCATTGTTTGCCCAAGAGTTACTCACAGTTTATGATGAACTATCGGATGAACAAACTGGAGACTACCATTCCTGAGTTGCTTAACCTGCTGAAGACTGTAGAGCCTTCTGTAAAGCAGGATCAGAAGACGGTACTGTTAGTTAGTTCCTCAAAGAAAGGCTCTAAGAGGAAGCCCAAAGAACAAAATAAGGGAAGGAAGAAAAAGGCCAAAAAGATCGAAAAGGCACCAAAAGGCGCTTGCCATCATTGCGGCAAGGAGGGCCACTGGCGAAGAAACATCAAGGTTTATCTTGAGTGCCTGAAGAAGAAGGCATCTGATGCCCCATCCTCTTCAGGTATCTTCGTTATTGAATGTTACTCTATTTCCTCGGACACCTGGGTACTTGATGTTGGTGCAGAAAGCACCCAAGTCGATCCTGAGTTTTGATAATGGCAACAGGGCTCAAAAGTTAAGTCTTACTTGTGATCTAACATGTTACTCAAGTGTGCAGGAAAAGCCCTAGCGAAGGACTGCTAGGCACCAGGCGAAGGACAGCTTGGGACTGAAGACCTAGCGAAGGACTGCTAGGCACCGGGCGAAGGACAGCTCGGTATCCAAGACCTGGCAAAGGACCGCTGGGCAAAAGTCCAACCGGAGGAGCCGGTTGGCATCAGGTACATTCTCCCGAGAGGAGTAGGTGAGGACGCGTTCCCCGTCGAGGGAACAGTAGGCGTCGGTTCAACCTAGGGCTCCATTTTGGAGGCCCATGTCAGAACCAAGACAGCTAGGGCTGTATAAACTAACATCTTATTGCTTTATGGTGTTTTGGACTAACCCTGGATGCAGGACCAAAGGAACGAGTGTCTGCAGCTCAGAGAGCCTCAAAGGAGTGAGGCAACAGCTGACCAGGGCTCCCGGAGTGTCCCGGGCGCCCCCAAGGTGAACACAAAACACGTAATGCAAAAGAAGGCTTCGACAGTTCATGTTCGGGGCGCCCCCGTGCTCCCGGGCACCCCCGCTACTCCCGGGCGCCCCCAGCATCCCGGGCGCCCCCTGCGCAAGCCATCGAAGCAAAAGCCACCGAAGCCAAGGGATAAGCTATGACCCGGTCAACCCGGGCGCCCCCAGCGTCCCGGGCGCCCCGGTCAAGATTTGATCCCGAGATTGAGGGGATCAAAAGCTGACCGAGATGGAGGCGGATCGACCAACACGTGGGGGGGCGCCCCCGACGTTCCGGGCGCCCCCAGGGCCTATAAAAGGGCCCTCGACCCCAAGGCTTCGAACAACAATTAATTCAACGCTTCTATGCTCTTCTGCTCTCGCGCTCTGCTCCGGAAACCTCCTGACTCGAGACTCAAGCGCCGACGACATCCCGCTGCTCCGGAAAAAGACAACCTACATCGGACGTCAGTAAAAGAAGAGTTTTCATTTTAAAAGTTTACTTTGCTATATTTGTAATTCAATACTGTAAACTGATTTGCGAACTTATAGAATTGCCCTCAGAAAACGGTCAACGACCGTGGGCCTTGGAGTAGGAGTCGACCTAGGCTCTGAACTAAGTAAAACTACCTGTGTTTGCGTTTGATTGTTTTATTCCGCTGCGTAATTTCTCTAATCCTAAAATCCGAACGTTTTCCGATATTCACCGCCCCCACTCTATTGGTTCTCTCGATCCAACAAGTGGTATCAGAGCGGGGAAGTTCAAAGTTGGTGCAACCACCAGTTTGAAAATTTTTCGGATTTCTTTAAATTTTCCTTTTAATATTCGTTCGAATTTCTTCGAAGATTTTTTTCGTTTGAATTTCTTCTCATTGATCGAGGTTGGTGCAACACCCCTCGATATTTAATTTTCTTTATCCCACACTACTAATCCAAGACCAAGTCTTGGAACAGTTTTTCTTTTTCTTATCTCTTTTTCAGATAAAATATCTAATGGCCATGCAAGAAGGATTCAGCACAGCCAGACCTCCTCTTTTTAGTGGAGAAGACTTTTCCTACTGGAAAAGTCGAATGGAGGTCCACCTGAAAACTCAGGTGGACATATGGATAATCATCCAGTATGGACTGGAGATTCCAAGAAATGCTGAAGGAGTACCTCAAAGCTACACAGAGTGGGACACCGCTCTGAAACGGAAAATTGAAGCGGATGCAAAGGCGACCCAGACCCTTCAATACGGCTTAACAAAAGAGGAGATGAACCGGGTGGGCCCTTTCAATAGTGCCAAGGAGCTGTGGGGAAAACTGATCGAGCTGCACGAAGGAACATCAGACACTCGCATCAGCAAGAGAGATCAGCTCCTGAACAAGCTGTACACCATCAAAATGGCCGACAACGAAACAACAGCTCAGCTTCACGCTCGAATCCAGGAACTGATGAACGGACTGCACACCATCGGTCACAAGGTAGATAGCCGTGACCTAATAAGGTATGCTTTAAATGCTTTCCCTAGAAACACCTTGTGGGCATCTATGGTAGATGCATATAAGGTTTCAAGGGACCTTTCAAAAATAAAATTAGATGAATTATTCTCTGAATTAGAACTGCATGAACAGACTAACTGCAATTTGGCCGAGAAAAGTATTGCCCTTGTTGCAGGAAAAACTGGAAGGACAACAAAGAAGAAGCCTCAACCTGAACCCGTGTCTAACTCAGACTCAGACTCAGAAGACGAAGAAGAAGAGGCACCCCAGTCAACCCTACTAGCCCTGACTGCCTCCGAAGAACATGAGACTGAGTCAGTATCAGAGCAGAACGATGGAGAACTCACATTTTCAGAAAATGGTGAAATCACTGTAAGTGGATTTTCTAGAGTACAATTATGTGAATTGATATCGTATCTTTCTCGAGATTTGGCGAAAGCCAAACTCCGAATCGAATCCCTCCGACAAGAAGTAAAACTCCTAAAAGAGGGAGCTGATTCTAAACCCTTAACCGAGAAGGTTCATGAAGGAACTCCTACTCAAGTTGAAAAACTTGAGAAAGAGAACTCCTCCCTGAAAACTCAGGTTAAGGATCTTAGATCAGCCTTAGAACGATTCACCTCAGGTTCCAAGAATCTTGACATGATTCTTGGAAAACAGAAGTCAGTTCTAAATCGATCCAGACTTGGATATAGAACCAAATCTAGACAAAGATCCTATTTTGCTGTACTGAACCAGTCCAAACCAAAAGTTCAGGCATGGGTACCAAAACTATGCCTGAACCAACAAACTGGATCAAATCAATATTGGATCCCCAAGGGCAAGATTCACATCTTGACAAACCATTATCGTGGCTATAGTCCAGGGGGAGCCAAATTGAAAACAATATTTATTGTTAGATAGAATTTAATTCTTCATTGAAATTTGCCTGTCTGATTGTTTATTTAATTTCTGCAATTTACCATGCTTAGACTTAGGTTAGTTTAAGGACTAAACAAACTTAACTGAAATTTGAACAACATAGTATTGGGTGGAGGTGAGATGATAGTACGTTAGGGAAACCAATTCTAATAAGATCAAGTATACTTGGTCTCTTTAGACTGGTGAAACTAGCCGAAGCTACCGATCCAAAATCCAAACTATTTAGACCAGAATTTTTCAAAGATTAATTTTGAAAATGAAATTTCATTGAAAGGCTTTGTCAATGAAAGGGTTGATGATCCAATAAGGCTGTGGCCAAAGAAGGCCTGGTGCCTCGCCAAGACCTGGAAGCCAATCTATGAAATTCAAATTCAGAATAGTCTTTGTAAAATTCAAATCTAACACAAACTTTCAGTTACTTGTAGACTTAAATATTTTTTAAAATTAATTCAATGGTTTTCAAAATTAATTAAGATTTTCAAAATAAATCATGTTTTTCCAAAATTCTTTTATCAAAACCTGTCTCACAAAACCTATAAGGCTAACGTGATTGAAAACCCTAGATTTGGGTGAGACAGACTAGGCAGTGAAAATCAATTTAAGCTATTCCTGACTCTAATTGGATCCAAATCAACAAAACTTTTTATGTGTAGGAACATAAAGATTTGGACCAATGGATGTTGGATAGCGGTTGCTCCAGACACATGACTGGAGATAAATTAAAATTCACCAAACTCAAGTTCAAGAACCTAGGCTCAGTGGCATTTGGCAACAATGCTACCCTAAAGGTAATTGGGTCAGGTAATATTGAACTTAAATATGACTTTGTTATTAAGAAAGTTCTTTTGGTTGAAAACTTCAATTTTAACTTGCTTAGTATAAGTCAGTTATGTGATTCTGGTTATATAGTCACATTCAACAATTCTAACTGCCTGATTAGAAACGTACAAGAATCAGAAATCATGCTTAAAGGCACTATGAAAAATAATGTTTATACTATAAACCTTCCCCTTGTACCTAAATGCATGTTAACTCAGTTAGAACAATCAAACCTCTGGCATAGGAGATTAGGTCATACTAATCTGAGAACCATTTCAAAAATCACCCAACTTGGCTTAATCAAAGGTATCCCCAAAATTAAAAATAATGAAAACCAAATATGTGAATCATGTAATCAAGGTAAACAAACCAAATCTAATCACAAACTAATCCAATCTGACCTAACTCAAACCACACTTGAGCTCCTGCACCTTGACCTATTTGATTCACATGGAGCAAAGTCACTAAGCGGAAACCGATACTGCTTAGTAATAGTTGATGATTACTCTAGGTTCACCTGGGTTAGGTTTCTAAAAACCAAAGATGAAACCCTAAACTTATTTAATGAATTCTGTAAATTAACTGAAAATCAAAATGATACTAAAATTAAAGGACTTAGGAGTGACCACGGGGGAGAATTTGAAAATCAACGGTTCGAGGAATTCTGTAAGGTAAATGGGTATATACATGAATTTTAGTGTCCTAGAACCCCCCCAACAAAATGGGATAGTCGAAAGAAAAAATAGAACATTACAGGAAGCCGCTAGGGCTATGCTCAACGAATTTAACTTAGCAAATCAATATTGGGCAGAAGCGATTAGCACGACTTGTTACATCCAAAATAGGGTTCTGATTAACAAGCGACACAACAAAACACCCTATGAACTGTACTACCATAGACTCCCAAATCTACACTACCTAAGGGTCTTTGGATGCAAAGTCCATATCCTAAACACCAAAGACTATTTAGGGAAATTTCAGTCCAAGTCAACCCCAGGTATCTTCCTAGGATACTCAACCACAAGTAGAGCCTATAGAGTTTACAACAAACAAACTAAGAAAATTGAAGAAACAACAAACTTAATATTTGATGAAGAAATCAACTCAACATCTGAAAATCCAGACCTAACTTCATCAAATTCTGATCAAGAAAATAATGAACAAATTATTGAACCCTTAATTGAACCCTTAAACGAACTAACTATTGAACCAATTAATGAGTCAACTGAACTAATTATCGAACCAACAAATGAACCAGCTCAAAGAGTCGAATCAAATAGTGAACCAAACCGACCAGCCGGACCTGAGGCTGAACCAAGTTCTAGAAGAACCAAGAAACCCAGACTTAGTCACCCAACCGATCAAATTGTGGGTGATCCAACTCTAGGAGTCAGGATTAGATCCTCCTATAGAAACCTTAGTCAAATAGTTATGATATCAAAAATTGAACCCAAAACTATAGAGGAAGCACTACCTGATCCTGATTGGATCATAGCTATGCAAGAAGAGCTAGCTCAATTTGAAAGAAACCAAGTCTGGGAATTAGTACCTAAACCTGAGGGCAAATCCGTCAATGACACTAAGTGGGTTTTTAGGAATAAGTTGAATGATCAAGGAGAAATAGTCAGAAATAAAGTCCGCTTAGTAGCAAAGGGTTTCAGCCAAGTAGAAGGACTAGAATACGACGAAACATATGCCTCAGTAGCTAGACTTGAGTCTATTAGGATGTTACTGGCCTTTGCATCCCATAAAGGATTTAAGCTATACCAAATAGATGTAAAGTCAGCTTTTCTAAATGGATTCATTAAAGAAGAAGTTTATGTAAGACAACCCCCTGGGTTTGAGGACTTAGAAAGACCTAACCACGTTTACAAACTTACTAAAACACTATATGGGCTAAAACAAGCACCTAGGGCCTGGTATGAACGTTTATCAACTTACTTAATCTCTAAAAAATTTAAACAAGGACAAATTGACTCAACCTTATTTATTAAAACCCTAGGAGAAGATATATTTATTGCCCAAATTTACGTAGATGACATAATCTTTGGGTCCACCAACTCGAAATTTCTAAAAGAATTTGTTAAAATAATGAAAACGAATTTGAAATGAGCCTAGTTGGTGAACTTAACTTTTTCCTAGGCTTACAAATTAAACAAACTAGGGATGGAAACTATGTCCATCAATCCAAATATGCTAAAGAGTTAATAAAGAAATTTAAAATGGATAACTCTAAAAGCATAAGTACCCCCATGGCCACTAATGTAAAAATAGATAGTGACCCTGATGGTAAACCAGTGGACCTTAAACTCTATAGAAGTATGATAGGTAGTCTACTGTACCTTACAGCCAGCAGACCTGACATTTTTTTTGCTGTAAGGATGTGTGCTAGATACCAAACCTGTGCTAAGGAAACACACTTAGCAGCCCTAAAAAGAATACTAAGATATGTAAAGGGCACCCTAAATGTAGGGATTTGGTATCCTAGAACCTCAACCTTCAATTTGTCAGGATACTCAGATTCTGACTATGCTGGTTGCAAATTAGATAGAAAGAGCACGAGTGGAAGCTGTCAACTGTTAGGAAATAGTCTAGTAATTTGGTGCAGCAGAAAACAATACTGTGTGACTCTATCCACAACTGAAGCTGAATATGTTGCCTTAGGAGAATGTGTAGCTCAACTTTTATGGATGATGCACACTCTTAAGGACTTCTAGCTCAACTACACCCAAACTCAAGTATTTATTGACAATATAAGTTCAATTAATCTAACTAAGAACTCAATCCAACATTCCAGAACCAAACACATAGAAGTCAAACATCACTTTGTAAGAGACCATGTAGCCAGGGGTGAAATAGTACTTAAGCATATAGACTCTAAATCCAACTTAGCTAATATACTCACAAAACCCTTACCTGAGTCTAAGTTCAGCTCACTAAGAAGGTAGTTAGGATTGTGCTCTGTAGAATAGGTTAACTCTACTTTTGATTTTCTTACTGCTTTACTTGATTTAAAAATCAGTTTCTAAAAGAATTTGAAAAACTGTTTTACTTAATTTCAAAATCAATTTTTTTTTAACTTAGTTTTCAAAACTACCCCCTTTCAAAACTAGGGCTTTTTTTCGCAAATGGACTTAGTCTAGGCCCTAACCCTAGAACTACATGCACCTATAGATTTAGAAGCCAGCATCTCACAAGCACCTTAGGGTACTTTGATTGATAACCTAGAAAGGGTTGAGATGCTTAGGTCTTTGCCTTAATTCAAGATGCTTTAAGTCAGTGCATCTACAGTAATTGGCGCACTAAATACAACTTACACAGCAATCAAGTTAAGTGTCAAGTTTAGAAAATCTAACTTGAACAGAAACACTTAACTTGACTAACCCTAGCAAAAACTACTGTTTATAACAGTTAGTAAGTAGCTAATTGGGTTAGACAGGTCCCTACAAGAGAAAATTAACTGATTTGGTTTAAGTCTTATTATGAATCGGTTCAGTACAGCAAAATCATGCAAATATTTTCCTTTATGAAAAGTTATTTCCTTATGCAATTTAATTTCTGCTATATTTATCTATTTTTGATATATGGCAAAGGGGGAGAGATAGGAAAGGAGAGATAGGAAAAGAGAGAGTTTAAAATTTTCTAGCTCAAAATTTTTTTTAACTCTATCCTTTATTCAAAAAGTACTAAGTTTCTCAAAGTACTTAAGCTTTTTAAAAACTTTTCTAAGTACTTATGTTTTTCAAAATTTTTCAAACTCTATCTTTAAAAAGTACTAAGTTACTAAGTACTTAAGTTCTCAAGTTTTCAAAATCTTACTAAGTACTTAACTTTTCAAAATTCTACAAAGTACTTAAGCTTTCTTATTAAGTACTTATGTTTTCAAAAAAGTGCTATGTACTTTAAACTAACGGTTCTTAAAAGTTTCCTAAATACTTAAAACTGAAGTTTTTTCAAACTCTAAGTACTTAAAATTAAAGTGTTCAAATTTAACCAAGTACTTTAAAACTTAAAGTTTCAAAACTTTTGAGTAATTTAAACTTAAGGCGTCAAAATTTTCAGTACTCAAAACTTAAGTTTTCAAAACTCTTCTTAAAGTTTTCAAAATTTGTCAAAGTGGTTAAATTCTTTCCAAAGTACACAACGAAAATCATTTTGGAAAATATAAGCTTTAAAGCTTAAAAATTTGTAAGTTAAAACCATCTTCAGACTTAAAACCTATTTTCAAAAACCCCACGAATTTTTGAAAAATCTAGGGGGAGATTCCTTCCAGGGGAGGGAACAAAAGGTAATTTTTATATGCTTTGATTAAACTTAACTTTTTGAACCAGGGTTGCCATAAATCAAAAAGGGGGAGATTGTTGGTGCAGAAAGCACCCAAGTCGAACCTGAGTTTTGATAATGGCAACAGGGCTCAAAAGTTAAGTCTTACTTGTGATCTAACATGTTACTCAAGTGTGCAGGAAAAGCCCTAGTGAAGGACTGCTAGGCACCAGGCGAAGGACAGCTTGGGACTGAAGACCTAGCGAAGGACTGCTAGGCACCGGGAGAAGGACAGCTCGGTATCCAAGACCTGGCAAAGGACCGCTGGGCAAAAGTCCAACCGGAGGAGCCGGTTGGCATCAGGTACATTCTCTCGAGAGGAGTAGGTGAGAGCGCGTTCCCCGTCGAGGGAACAGTAGGCGTCGGTTCGACCTAGGGCTCCATTTTGGAGGCCCAAAGTCAGAACCAAGACAGCTAGGGTTGTATAAACTAACATCTTATTGCTTTATGGTGTTTTGGATTGACCCTGGATGCAGGACCGAAGGAACGAGTGTCTGCAGCTCAGAGAGCCTCAAAGGAGTGAGGCAACAGCTGACCAGGGTGCCCGGAGTGTCCTGGGTGCCCCCAAGGTGATCACAAAACACGTAATGCAATAGAAGGCTTCGACAGTTCATGTTCGGGGTGCCCCCGCTGCTCCCGGGCGCCCCCAGCGTCCCGGGCGCCCCCTGCGCAAGCCATCGAAGCAGAAGCCAGCGAAGCCAAGGGATATGCTCTGACCCTGTCGACCCGGGCGCCCCCAGCGTCCCGGGCGCCCCGGTCAAGATCTGATCCCGAGATTGAGGGGATCAGAAGCTGACCGAGATGGAGGCAGATCGACCGACATGTGGAGGGGCGCCCCCGACGTTCCGGGCGCCCCCTGGGCCTATAAAAGGGCCCTCGACCCCAAGGCTTCGAACAACAATTAATTCAACGCTTCTACGCTCTTCTGCTCTCGCGCTCTGCTCCGAAAACCTCCCGACTTGAGACTCAAGTGCCGACGACGTCCCGCTGCTCCGGAAAAAGACAACCTACATCAGACGTCGGTAAAAGAAGAGTTTTCGTTTTAAAAGTTTACTTTGCTATATTTGTAATTCAATACTGTAAACTGATTTGCGAACTTATAGAATTGCCCTCAGAAAACTGTCAACGACCGTGGGCCTTGGAGTAGGAGTCGACCTAGGCTCCGAACCAAGTAAAACTACCTGTGTTTGCGTTTGATTGTTTTATTCCGCTGCGTAATTTCTCTAATCCTAAAATCCTAACGTTTTCCGATATTCACCCCCCCTCTATCAGTTCTCTCGATCCAACACTTGATACTGGGTGTAGCTCACATATATGTAATGACATACAGGAGCTAAGGAATAGAAGAAGACTCGTCAAGGGAGAAGTGAATTTGCGAGTTGGAAATGGAGCAAAGATTGCTGCTGTTGCCATCGGAACATATTTGCTAAAGCTCCCTACTGGACTTGTTTTAGATTTGGATAATTGTTATTTTGTTCCTTGGTTAATAAAGAACATTGTATCTATTTCATGCTTGAATGAAAAGGGTTATCATTTAACTTTTAGTAACAATTGTTGTTATATAACTTTAAATGGTGTTCTTTATGGGACCGGAACTTTATGCAATGGTATCTACACGTTAGATTTATCCGGTGATGTTTTCAATATCGATGTTAGCAACAAACATGCTCGAATAGATAATCAAATAGACTCCTATATGTGGCATTGTCGTCTTGACCATGTAAGTAAGAAACGCATGACCAAATTACACCGATGTGGAATTTTGGAATCATATGAACCCGGTTCATTTGATACATGCGAATCATGCTTAAAAGGCAAGATGACCAAATTACCCTTTTCCGAAAAAGGTAAACCAGTGGGAGAATTGCTTGGTCTAATACATACTGATGTATGTGGACCAATGTCAACTCTTGCACAAGGAGGCTATAGCTACTTCATTACCTTTATCGATGATGACTCATGATTCGGGTATGTGTTCTTAATGAAACACAAATCTGAAGCTTTTGAGAAATTCAAATAGTTCAGAAGTGAAGTAGAGAAATAGCTTGGCAAAAGTATTAAGATACTTCGATCCGATCGGGGTGGTGAATACTTAAGTCAAGAGTTTCAAGATTATCTTAGGGACAATGAGATATTGTCTCAATGCACTCCGCCATATACACCACAACATAATGGTGTATCTGAGAGGCGTAACTGAACCTTGATGGACATGGTTAGATCTATGATGAATCATGCAACTCTTCCAAAATCCTTTTGGGGCTATGCGCTTAAGACAGCTGTTTACTTACTAAACAGAGTCCCGACCAAGGTAGTCTCTACTACTCCATATGAGACGTGGAATAGTAAGAAACCTCATTTATCTCACCTAAAGATATGGGGTTGTCCTGCTTATGTAAAGCGGACTGTATCAGACAAATTGGATACTAAGTCTGATAAATGTCTATTTATTGGATACCCTAAGGAAACGAAAGGTTACCAATTCTATCATCCCTTGGAACAAAAGGTGTTTGTTTCAAGGCATGCTGTATTTCAAGAAAAAGAATCTTTTACAAGAAAACAGTGGGAGTAGCATTGAATTTGAAGAAGTTCAAGAAACTCCAATAGACATTACAGAGACACCTAGTCTAGACCCACAACCAATAACTCATAATGATGAGCTATCAGTTGAACCTAAAATAACACCACTTCTTCGTAGGTCTGATAGGACACGTAATATTCCAGAGAGATACGGATTTCTCATAAGTGAATCGAACGACGTGTTACTCATTAACGATGACGAACCTATCAGTTATGAAGATGTTTTGAAAAATTCAGAAAGGGATAAATGGCTTGAAGCCATGAAGTCAGAAATGGATTCTATGTACAAAAATCAAGTATGGGACTTGGTCAACCCACCTGAAGGGATTAACCCCATAGGGTGCAAGTGGGTTTTCAAGAAGAAAACCGACATGGAAGGTAATGTTGTTACCTTTAAGGCTAGATTAGTGGCAAAAGGATATCGTCAGAAACAAGGAATTGATTATGACGAAACCTATTCGCTAGTAGCTATGCTTAAATCCATTCGGATGCTCCTAGCCATAGCAGCTCATTATGATTATGAGATATGGCATATGGATGTGAAAATAGCTTTCCTTAATGGAAACCTGCTTGAGGATGTATACATGATACAACCTGAAGGTTTCACATCGGTTAATAAAACCAAAGTATGCAAGCTTCGACGATCCATATATGGACTAAAGCAAGCATCCAGGAGCTGGAACATTCGTTTTGATGAGACAATCAAAGAGTTTGATTTCTCACAAAATCCTGACGAACCTTGTGTGTACAAGAAGGTTAGTGGGAGTGCAGTCATATTCCTAGTGTTATATGTCGATGACATATTACTTATAGGAAATGATATATCAGTCTTACAGTCAGTTAAAATTTGGTTGTCCAAAACTTTCTCCATGAATGACCTGGGAGAAGCAACCAATATCCTTGGGATTAGAATCTATAGAGATAGATCAAAACGGTTGCTTGGTCTTTCGCAGTCTACATATATAGACCGAGTGCTAGAAAGGTTTAGCATGTCGGAATCCAAGAAAGGTTACCTTCCCATCAGGCATGGGATCAACCTTTCAAAGTCTATGTGTCCGCGCACAGAAGAGAGGATTTGCATGAGTATGATTCCTTATGCATCCGCCATAGGATCTATCATGTATGCTATGTTATGTACTAGGCCCGATGTATCGTATGCTCTGAGCGTCACAAGCAGATACCAGTCTGATCCTGGAATGGATCATTGGGCGGCTGTCAAGACAATCCTCAAGTACTTAAGAAACACTAAGGATGTGTTCCTAATATATGGAGAAGGTGATATGGTAATACGTGGGTATACAGATGCCAGTTTCGAGACAGATAAGGATGACTCCAAATCTCAGTCCGGATACGTATTTATTTTGAATGGAGGTGCAATAAGTTGGAAGAGTTCCAAGCAAGACACTGTAGCAGATTCTACCACGGAAGCGGATTATATTGCAGCTTCGGAAGCAGCAAAGGAAGCAGTCTGGATCAAGAAGTTTGTCTCAGAACTTGGTGTGGTTCCAACCATTGATGAAGCAATACCGGTTTACTGCGACAACAATGGAGCTATTGCACAAGCGAAGGAACCAAGGTCTCATCAGCGATCCAAACATGTGCTTCGCCGCTATCATCTGATCAGAGAGATTATAAGTAGGAATGATATACAAATTGAGAAAATTCCCACTGAAAGGAATTTAGCGGATCCTTTAACTAAGGCCTTGCCTCAAAGCAAGTTTAAGGGTTATGTTAGAGCCTGTGGTATTGGGTACCGTAGCGATTGGCATTAGGCCAAGTGGGAGTTTGTTAGTGATATGAGAGAAGTGTCCTAAGGCAATCGCCTTATGATTGTAATCATTTATTTTAATAAATAAATATTCACTATTTGAGTATACATGTTTGTGTATTTGATTGAGATCATAAACTCATTTACTGAATGTCCGCAATACAATTCACAGCATGAGATAATTTGTGATGAATTCACAACTAGTGATTATCTCTACATGTGCAATTGTGAAGTATTGAAATTGTCCCTAGTCGATGAATTGATAAATACGGACACTATCAATTCTATTGAGACTTGCATGGGTTATTTTCTAATCAGATGATTCTCACTGGCTGGTGACATTGAGATGTCCAGAGATAAACATGAATGCTAGTTAAGGGAACTAGTTCATTGGAGTGGCTGGCTGTAAAACTTCATATGGTAGTCTACATATAGATATGTCAGTGATGTTCTTACTGCAGCTTAAGTGCGATGTTCCTTTGACTTGCGGTGTTCAAGTCATCTTGGTCACGGAGACTTATACATTGACATCTTAAGCAAGCATCTCCAAGGAGGTGTAGACCCAGGATGATTGGGTATAAGCCGAAGTGCCCGAAGATGTTTGAACAGCCTACAAAGGATTCACCACTCCTTGCGAGGAGATGTATACCCGAGGCCTATTGTCGGATTGTTACTCGAAGCCTCTGGCCAGAGCATGACATGTTCAGAGTATGAATCTCTTAAATACATGAGAGTAATTAGAATTCGTAGGACGAGAAAACGTTACTTGGGCTAGGTGTGACGTAGTCAGCCTAGTGGGTACTGACACACATAGACCATGTCCTGAACCAAGTGGGTATAAGATGGTGAAGGGAATGGGGCACGATTCATTATAGCTGCTGATGGATTTCAGAATTATTTCTGAGGTCAACCGTTGATCTTTCGATTAATTGGGGATCATGATGTACTACTAGGTGTCACTCATGATCGTTCTATAATTGATTAATTATAGACGGCCAACATAAATCGAAAGCCTATTTAGTCACACACACTACGAGTAATCTGAGGGATTTAAAATGAGTTGAAAATTTAATTTTCCAATCAAGAGAGATTAAGTTTGGTTGAGCCAAATGATAAGTCGAATCTGAATTTTTCAGAGATGCATCGGAAGCGTAAAATAGCTAAGTCTTTTGAAGACTTAATAGATGAATTAAATAAGTTTAATTCATTGGGGCTTGGCTTGGATGGGCCGGCCAAAGAGGGCCTCCATCCTCTTTGCTTGGCCGGCCACAACAAAGGAAAAGAACCAAGTTTTGGTTTAATTTATAAAATAAACCAAGTGTGGTTTGTTTTATAAAATTATGGATGATATAAATTTTTATATAATAAACCAAGGTTTGGTTTATTTTTCATGGAAATTAAAATGAACCATGGATTGGTTTATTTTATTTTATAAAATCAATCATGGATTGATTTACCATGATAAGAAAATTTATTCCATCGGAGAGAAGAGACTTGATTGATTTTTTATCATGAATTAAAATATGATTTTAACCATGATATAAAATCAAACTTGGCATGATGGAATAAGTTATTCCATATTTGAGAGGCTTGATGGTTGAGAGGCCACTATATAAAGGTCCCAAGGCAAGGCTTGGGAAATAAATATAGAGATGAAGGCATAGTCTCTCTCCCTCTCTTTCTCTCCTTCTCTTCTCCTCTTCTTGCCGTGCGCCAACCAGCCCTAAGAAGGAGCACCAGCCGGCCATCCTTTTGTAGTTTGTCTTCTGACTTCTCTCTTGGTTTTTCTTGTCGCATTCTTGGAGAATCTAGTGGTTCTCGAGAACACGAAACTCGTGGCTTTGTGAAGTCATCCCAAAGATACTCGGCGTGGACGCGAATAGAGGCGGAGCTTCCAAGGAACGCTTACGGTTGGATCTCGTCCCTTACTTCGAGTTACGTGAGGTAATACGTAAATTAGTTTATGTTTTTGCAAAATTTCAAATATATGATCATGTCTACACAAGATAAAATTGCATGCTTAGATGTGTGGTTAAATGATTTAGAGAAATTATTTATGCTAAACCTTCCGATGCACGTAATTAATTTTAAAATTACGAACCCGCATCCATGTCAACATGCACCCGGTCCCAACAATCCCCTCTTTGGTTTTGTCTTTCCCAAAAAGGCTTCTGCGATGATGATACCTGTCCCCTCGTCATAAAGGCGCATGGCACCTTTTTTAATGGTGACAAGGTATCTCTGCGAATGCTTCATTGCCACGTGCTTCCATGGCCTTTTCCATGAATTCTTACTGACGTGTGCCGCTGTAGCTGGCTCACGTCAGGAAATTATCCTGAGTGCTGCGGTTTCTTATTGTCCACGTGCCTCTCCACCATTGCACTCAGGCTGGAGGCTTCCTGGGTATAAGAGGGGAAGATGGCGACGTTAGGCCCACTTCTGGCTCTGCGACTGGGTGCACTTCGTCTTCATCTTCTCCTGTGAGGCTTCTTTGACATAAGTAGTCTGTCTCCTTCTTGTCTCCTCCCTTAGGAACCATGGAAGACTATCGAGCAGAATGGTATGAGTCTGTCTCTTCGAGGGTGAGGCTGGAGGCTCGGCAGGTGGCCACCGAGGCCTACGACATCCCGGCCGAGATGACGGTGGTTATCCCCAGGGTGGGCCAGACGCCGGTGGAGTCTCCTGCAGGAATGTCGACCTTCTTCCTAGGGCATGATGGTGGTTTTCCTATCCCTCCTTTTTTCATGAATATAGCCTCCTATTTCGATATTCCCCTTCACCAGATGGCTCCCAATGCTTTCGCTCAAATGGGAGGGGCGTATATCATTTTCAAGCTTTTTGATCTTCCTCTGACTCCTCATCTCATTCATTCTTTCTTCGTCCCGATCGGCTCTCAAGGGGTCTTTAGTATCACAGCCCAACCGGGCCAGAAGTTTTTGTGAGGGTTTCCTTCCTCGCATAAAGGGTGGAAGGAGAAGTTCTTCTTTATTTGACTGACGTCATTACCCTTCAGTCCTCTGGGTTGGATAGAGGATTTGCCGACTCCCCCCTCTTTAGAGAAGTTTCTCCAGGGCCCTGTGTACCAGCATGCTAGGAAGGTACTCTCCAGCATGGAATTAAGCGGCCCGGGCCTGGTGCAGAGTGAAAAACTTATGTATCGGGCGGGTCTCAGCCCTAAAATGACGCGAATCTGCCCCACCCTGGGGATGTTCATCTTTTTCTTCAATGCCCATTAGTTCTGACTGATATTCTTTTTGTCTAGCTATTGCAGAGGAAGTCATGTTCGCCAAGGTAATGGGTCGGCTCATCAGGTGGGAGGAGGCCAACAAGGAGGTGTTGAATCCTCCTACAGTCGTTCCCGATGCCCCTCCTACGCCCGCCGAGTCCTTGGAGGGGACTGTTGACTCGTCCCGTGAGATTGCTTCGCCCAAAAGGGTAGAAGTCACTGTTGCATCCCCGTTGATCGTGAGCTGAGGGCCTTCTGCTCAACAGGTTGACCCTGTGGTGGATCTCCCTCCTGGAGGTGATTCTTCCCCGAGAGCTATCTATCCAGAAGGGGTTAGCGAGGGGCCCTCCCCTCCTGTTGCTTCTTTAGAAGTTCGGTCCACTAGCCGGCAGAAGCGGTGGCTTCCCAAGGGCTTGGGTCCTTAATGGAAAAAACGGTGCTCCGCGAGTTTCCCCATTCTTCCGTCTATGCCTGAGGAAGTTGCCCCACTCCCTGAGGAAGTAGCGTCTGTTCCCGTTTCGCCAGTCTCAGCTCAAGAGGTGGTCGTCCCAGCACCCCCCCCTCCAGCTCTATTGATCCGGCCACGTCTGTAAGAGGTAAGGAGGTATTGCGTACCCAATACCGAATAAAACTGGATCGACTAAAGAAGAGGTTGGACGCAGCATTGGAGGCTTCCATGCAATCCTTCCCCCTGGTGCAGTTCAAGGAGGTTTCAACAGAAGGGGTTTTGATTGAGGGGACTTCTAGCTCCGAGGAGGATGACTCTGGCCCTTCCCGTCTACCACCTGAAGCCCTGGTCGTCCAACGACTTCCCCATTGTTAGAGCTCGTTGCTGTCCGAGGGACGAGGTAACATGCCAAGTATTCCTGGAGGGGCAGCCATACGAGCCTCGGCTGGCCCACTAAAACTGTGCCTTAACGTTGTGCCAAGGTCTCGTTTGATTTTGATAAACCCTAAAGACACTGAGGAAGGTCCACTTCATGATCTACAAGAACTCCTAGGATGTGTCAGATTTAGGGGGAGTCTGAGTCAAACTTCTGAAAAGTTTGTTTTAATTATGTGTTTTAAAAATTATTGGATAATTCCTTTGATTTGAACTAATCCCTAAAGACTTAGAGGAAGAATACTTGTGGTCAACAAGCTTCCCAGGACTAGGTCAAGTTTAGGGGGAGGTCAAATTAAAAGAATTATTTAATAACGTGTTTTCATGAACTATATCTTCAAAATCTTACTGAAAATATAAGTCTTTCAAAATACTCTATTTTTCAGAATTTTTGTGGCTTATGAAATTGTTTTTGAAATAATGTTTACTTAAGTTTGAAAAATTTTTCCAGGACGCTTATGAAAATGTCCTTGTAGTTAATAAGGTTTCCTAGGATTGTGTCAGACTGAAAGATAGACCAAGTCAAGTAAAATATTGTGTTTTAAAATTAAAGATTTTTCAAAAGTATTTGAAATTTTTAAAAATGTACTAGCATATATTTTCAAATTACTATCATTCTTTTTGGATTATCAAAATTCTATTTAAAAAATAATATTTACTTGAGTTTGAAGAATTTCCAGGAGACTTAGGAAAATGTCCTTGTAGTTAACAAGGTTTCCTAGGATTGTGTCAGACTGGAAAAGAAACCTAGTCAAGTAAAATATTATATTTTCAAAGCCTAATCTTTTTCAAAAAGTACTTAATTTTTCAAAAATTCAATATTTTTCAAAAGTACTTAATTTTTCAAAGCTTAGTACTTGCAAAATATGCATAATATTTTTCAAAAAAATACTTATATTTTCCAAAATTATAAATATTTTTCAAAAATGCATAATATCGTTCAAAGTTACTTATATTTTTCAAAAATTACATAAACTTTCAAAAGTACTTGCATCTTTTAAAAGATCATAATATTTTTTTTCAAAGTACTTGTACTTGTCAAAGTTCATAGTATTCTTTTAAAGTTATGCATTTTCCAAAAGTACTGATTTTTCTCAAAAAGTGCAATATATCTTTCAAAATCTAAAGTGAGAAGTTTTTGTGACAAAATAGAAATTCTTTTTTGGTTTTTAAGATACAATTTAATTACTTTGTTTTAAACTATGCTTTCAAAAATTACACTAAGTATTTTCAAAAAGATCCAAAGGCTTCCATTGTTGGTGCAAGTATTTTTGGTATTTTTTTTATGTATGACAAAGGGGGAGAAATGCGCCTTAAGTTAGAAATAAATTTTCTCTTCTCTTTTCAAAGGATCAAAAAATCAAAATGCTTTTCAAAAAGGAGGGATAGTGAAAGTTAGAAGTTAGAAATTTTTTCCTATTTTCCCCTAGAGGATCAAAAATGGATTTTCAAAACTTAGATCATTTTTTATTTTGATCCCAAGAGTTAAAGTTTAGCCCCTTCAACCAATCTAACTTAAGATATTGTCAAACATCAAAAAGGGGGAGATTGTTGGTGCAAGTTGCATCAGGGATGTCCTCCTTTAAGTGTTTTAATGTTCAACAATACACTTAAGTCAGTGATACATAGAACAAGGGAGAGTGAGCAAAGGAGTAGTAACCAAAGTGGATGAAAAGTCCTAGTTAACCTAGGCACTAAGACCTGGTGAGTGAAGCTGGGTACTAAGACCTGGTGAGTGAAGCTGGGCACTAAGTCCTAGCATAGGGCTGGGAACCGAAGACCTGCTCAGAAGGTGGGCACTAAGTCCTGGTCGAGGACTGGGCAAGTAGACCTGGCCGAGGGTTGGGCACCGAGGTCCTGGTCGAGGACTGGGCAAGAAGACCTAGCCGAAGGTTGGGCACCGAAGTCCTGGACTTAGGGTTTGGGCACGAAGTCTTGGTCCGAGGGACTGAGCAACTTAGCTGAGCGATGACTAAGGACAGAAGTAGAGACGAGTCGGGGTTCGGGCGTCTCGAGATCCTAGAGTGTCGGAGGCTAAGTAAAAGTCCACCCGAAGGACTGGGTCGGGCAACCGGCTCTTGAGGAGTAGGTGAATGGCGCATTCTAGGAGGTGGGAACTTGCGTCAGTTCGACCTAGGGATTCATGGAAATTCGAAGTCAGAACCAAGTCCTTAAGGCTAATATTGTGTGTATATTTGCTGTGTATTTGTATATCTTGCAGGTACCTAGAATGGAAGACAAAGCAAGCAAACAACACACTACACGCCTGAAAGATGGGAAGCTAGGTACCCCCATCCATAGGGGCGCCCCCATGGAATTAGGCGCCCCCATCAATAGGGGTGCCTGATTCAAAGAAGAAAAAAGTGTGTCAGCGAAATTGGCAGAATAGGCTTCCATTCAAGCGCCCGGGATGATACGGGCGCCCAAGTTGAAAGTTGTATTTGCTGTTTCGAGTTCGAAACATAGATAAGCCTTCACTCTGGCGCTCGGGAGGTCCAAGGTGCCCTGGTCAAAGATTTTATCAGTTGCGACGAGTTCGGCGCGGGGATAAGGTTTGACCAAGTCTATAGGGGCGCCCCCATCGTCACAAGCGCCCGAATGAAGCCAATATAAGGGGCTTCGACACCTCAGCTTCAGACACAGCTTCAAAGAGTGATTCTGATCATTTTGACCGACGACAACGCACTAAAGATGAGGCTCTACGACCGGGAGGCTCCAGGAGGAAGTGTGCGGAACTTTGGAGGTCCAGATCGGCCGAGTTTCAAACTTTGTTTTGTTCGGTTTGCGTTTATTATTCTGTAATCAATTTATTATCTTCTTGATTGTACTTCTGCACTGTAAGACAGGTTTTCTCCGCCTCCGGAAATTCCGGAAAGGAGACCAATAGTGGACTCACGCCGAGTACATAGGCCTTGGACGTACTGACCCTGGGGGGTCGAGAACCAAGTAAATAAATCCCCCGTGTCTGTTGTGTTCTTTTAGTTTTATGTTTTACATTTCCGCTGCACTAATGCTCTAAGTCTAGAACGATCGAAAGCTTTCCGTGAGAAGTTTTTCACGGTCGATATTCACCCCCCTATCGACGGCACCGGTCCTACAAGTGGTATCAGAGCCAGGCCGTTCTTCACCGGACTAACCGCCGACGAAGCAACGACGCTAGGAGTTGAGGGGGAGCCCAAGGGTGAATGAGGTACAATTTTTTAATGTCTGTTTTTAAATTCCATATTATATGCTTCACGTGTAGGGAGAGAGGCACTATAAAAATCAGTGCTCTACTCGTAATAATCGATCCTCACAGGCGGCAAAGGAGGCACCAGCGCTAGGAGTCCGGAGAGACAAAAGTCACGTACGATGCTTCAAATGCGAAAAATTCGGACACTACAAAAATAAATGTCCGGCAAAGGTATGTAGAGTTTACATTCCGAGAGTTTTTAAAATTCCTGCACTATCCCATAATTTAGATAATTTTTGTGATAAATTAGAGTTTTTACATAGTCAAATAGATATCTTGCATAATCAGTTAGAAAAAGTAAATAATGCTAAAATATCAAAAATTAACCTTGTAATCCGTAATATTAATTCATTGATTTCTAAAACTAATTCTGAAATTAATTCTAAAATTAATCTTAATTTTAATCCTGTTAATTCTGAGAATTTTTATCCTCAATTCAAATTTGAAAAACCTTTAGATAATTATGAATTCAAATTTGAAAATCCTTTGGATATATCTAAATTCAAATTTAAAAAACCTTTAGATAATTATGAATTCAAATTTGAAAAATCTTTGTATAAATCTGAACTCAAATGTAAAAATCCTTTAGATAATTCTGAAATTAGTGAAGATATTTCTGGAGATAATCCTAAAATTATTTCTGAGGATAAAAATGATTTTGTTGGAAATATTCTTGAGGATAATCAAGATGAAATTCTCCTAGATGATAACTTAATTATAGATAATATTGAAAATTATTACATAACATTAACTAGTGGCCCATTTTACTCTACCTACTTTGAGGAAATTGAAAGATCTAATTTTGAGGAGGAGATGGAATTTACTAAGATTAAGGTCATAGTTAATAAAAATCACAAAGATTCAAATAAACCAAAATTATTAGAAAACATGAAAAGATAAATAAGGAAGAAATAGTAGATGAGTCAGAAATTTTCGAAATAATAAAAATTATGAACTTAAACCCACAACTATTAATTAATCATTTCAACCTTAATTATTCAAATCTTAATTAATTCAAATTAAATCTTAATTAATTCAAATTAAATCTTAATTAATTCAAATTAAATCTTAATTAATTCAAATTAAATCTTATTTAATTCAATTAAATCTTAATTAAATCAAATTCAAATTAATTCAATTAAATCTTAATTAAATCAAATTCAAATTAATCAATTAAATCTTAATTAAATTAACTTAAATTAATTCAATTAAATCTTAATTAAATTAAATTCAAATTAATTCGAATTAATTCAATTAAACCTTAATTAATTCAATCCTTAATTAATTTAAATTAACTTAATTAATCCCTAATTAACTCAATTCCAATTAATTCTTAAATAACTTAAACTCGAACTAAATAAAATTTTACCCAAACTGAAACAATCAAAAATAACAATATTAAATATGTCAAAGTGGGTTGACATATTTGTGGGTTCACACGACATGTATCAAATCGGGAATTTGGTACATTTTTAGAAACTTAATTAAAATGTTTGTTGACTTGTTTGACTCATGCATAATTGCCATGTCATGCATCTACTATTTTCCTTAATATATGTCATGTCATTCACGTTTAATTTGATGCATAAATTAGAATGGTTATAGGACAAAGAATAATTGAAACTTGATCAACCTAGTATTAGGTGGAGGTGAGATGATAGTACATTAGGGAGCCTTTTTGGTGGATCTAGCCGAAGCTACCGATCCAAAACCTAAACTAGTTAGACCAAAATCTTTCAAGAAGTAACTTGAAGATGAATTTTCTATAAAAGGCTTTGTCAAGGAAAGGGTTGATGATCCAATAAGGCTACGACCAAAGAAGGCCTAGTGCCTCGCCAAGACCTGGAAGCCAATTACTGAAAATCAAATTCACTTTACTATTGTTAGATTTGAATCTAACACATGTTTCAATTAAATCTTAGATTTAATAATAAATTAAAGAAAATGATTCAAGCATCTCACAATACACCCAAAAGGCAATCATGCTTGCTGTATTGAGACATCTAGAATGGGTGAGATGTTAAGGACTAATAAATTAAAAATTTGTTTTCAAAATTGTTAGAATATTTTTCTAAAAATATACTTTCAACATAGTGCTTTAACATAATAATGTTTTTATGGAATTCATGCTTGTCTGATTGATTATATATTATATGTTTTCAAAAATTATATCCTTTTAAAAAATTGTTTGACTCACACAATTAGACACAAGCCTTCTAGGACAACACTAAAGTTCCTTAAGGCACTTAGATAGAGTCAAACAGTGTTGGGTACAGGGGGAGTGGTTTATTCCTTTAATTTTTCTTTCAAAAATGTCTTTTGAAAAATCACTGTCTTTTAAAATGGTTTTCGAAAACTGTGCTTTAAATACTATGTCTTATGTTTTTCCTAAACTATATCTAACAAATTACCTTTATTTTAAAATATACTTCGAAATTTTAAAACTGTGCTTTAACATTGTGCCGAGGTCACGTTTGATTTTGATAAACCCTAAAGACACAGAGGAAGGTCCACTTCATGATCTACAAGGACTCCTAGGATGTGTCAGATTTAGGGGGAGTCTGAGTCAAACTTCTGAAAAGTTTGTTTTAATTATGTGTTTTAAAAATTATTGGATAATTCCTTTGATCTGAACTAAACCCTAAAGACTTAGAGGAAGAATACTTGTGGTCAACAAGCTTCCCAGGACTAGGTCAAGTTTAGAGGGAGGTCAAATTAAAAGAATTATTTAATAACGTGTTTTCATGAACTATATCTTCAAAATCTTGCTGAAAATATAAGTCTTTCAAAATACTATATTTTTCAGAATTTTTGTGGCTTATGAAATTATTTTTGAAATAATGTTTACTTGAGTTTGGAAAATTTTTCCAGGACACTTAGGAAAATGTCCTTGTAGTCAACAAGGTTTTCTAGGATTGTGTTAGACTGGAAGATAGACCTGTTGGAGCAATTGGCCCTAAGATGGTCCGGAGTGACCATGGGTTTTGATGTTTCAGCAAAGGGTTTAAGTTAGGTTTATCCTTGTATTTGATATGCGTATGTTGAGTGTGCAGGTTGTACAGGTTACGCATATGGACCTAACTGGACGACCTTGGTACGGTGAAGGATTGCATGGAGGCAAGCTGGAGGCTTGCGTGCGCATCCGAGGGACCTTGGAGAGCAGGGATGATGAGCTGATGGGTGTGGACTTCGAGGCGTACGTGAAGGGTGGCATGGAGGCAAACTGGAGGTTTGCATGCGTATCCGAGGGATGAGGGCCGAAGATGAAGAGGGTGCGAAGGCAACAGTCGAGGCTGCAAAGGAGGAGTCAGTCGAGTCGTGAGGATCGAGTGCTGTGTGAATGTATTCGGGAAGGGGTTCAGCTAGGGACCAGTCGACTGCCCTGGGGGTAGTCGACTGGTAGGTGGCTGGTGAGCTGGCAAATTCGAACGTTGGGGGTGTCAACGGTCAAATTTCGCTGGCACCAGTCGACTGCCCTGGGGGCAGTCGACTGGTAGCGAGAAATCAGCCCCGAGTCCTATTTAAAGAGGACTTCATGGTGGCTGAGTTTCTTAACGAAACCTGCTTGGATAGAGCCGGTTAGTAGTCTATTGTGTTCACAAAGCGTCCGAGGTGTTGTGGTGAGGTTTCTCCACCCACAAGGAGCGACACGTGATAGCCGGAGGTTATCCGAGGAGTGATCCACCGACGGATTCTTGGATTAGTCACCCGGCCGGGGTGGATACCAAGTAAACACTTTTTGTTAGCGTTGTTTGTTTGTTTATTATTGTTTCTGCTATGCAACTAACAACGCAGGTACGAGATCCAACCGAAAAATCGCTATTCACCCCCTCTAGCGGACACAAACGATCTTACAATTGGTATCAAAGTAAGGACTACTCTTGATTGAACTAACCGCCGAGAGAGTACACGCTAGAGGAGAAGAACGATGGAAGACAAACTTGGGGACAACATCTACACTCCGCTGGCCTACGACCATGAAGACTTCGGGTATTGGAAGTCATGGATGGAGACGTGATTCGCGATGGAGTGGGAACAATTGATTGCGCTTGAAGAGCCATATGAGACTCCAAAGGATAAGCACGGGAAGAGGCTTAGGCCTAGATATTGGAGTCAAGAACAACAAGATCTTTCTAGAGCAAACGAAAAGGTAATTAGTGTTTTAAGCAATGTTTTGCCTAATAATATTTTGAGTTGTGTAGGAAAATACGAAAATGCGCACTACCTATGGAAAAAGATAGAATATCATGAAAATCCTACACAAATTCAAAAGCCCGAAGAAGTAAGTTCAAGTGGAGAAGAGGAAAAAGAAAAAGAATCATCTACATCATCAAGTGAAATGGAAGAAGTGTCAACCTCTTCAAGTGAGGAGGAGGAGCTAAGTGAAAGATCATCAACCTCCTCAAGAGAAGAAGAAGAGGCATCAATTTCAAGAATTGAGGGGGAGGAGAGACCCTCATCTACACATGATCAAGAGGAAGGTTCCACATCATCCGAGGTTGAAGAAGAAGAAGTCAACCTAGTCTCCACCTCCACCTCCACCTCCACCAAAGCCAAGAGAAAGGACCACATTATATGCTTTGGGTGTAATAAAAAGGGGCACTACAAGGACAAGTGCCCGAAAGGTAAAAAGGAGGTAAAATCTACACTTATTTCAAGTTCTTTAAACTCTAACATAAAGTGTAGGATTGGAGAAACCCAAGAGAAGAAGAGGAGGATTCGATGCTTCACGTGTAGTGAGCTAGGGCACTACCACACCAAGTGCCCAAGGAAGAAAGAGCTAAAGAAAATGGAGCACCTAAGGAGATGTGAAAAAGAAGAAAGAAAGAAGAGAAGAAGCCCACATCAAGGAGGAACTACTAGGGTAAGGGAGGTAATTCCTAACCCTAGATTAAATTACCATTCATATTTAAGTTCCTCCATGAATGCTAAGAATCATGCCAATTACCCATCCATGAATATTAGAAATAATGCAAATCATTCATCCATGCATGCTAGATTTCATGAAAATTGTCTTTTTGTGCATAACCATGGTTTTAAATATCATGATAGGAATAAGGATAACAAGGTAGATACATATCCTAAGAAAAGCATGCATCATGGTAAATCTAAGACCTGTGTATCCAAGGCTAAAGGCATTAACCCCAAGGGAGGGAAACAAATGCCTAAGAAAATGGGTAGTTCTAGGAATGTCCAAAGTGGGCATATAGACTACAAGGTTAAAGGTCTAGAGAGGGAAAATTAAGCCTTGAGGTCAAGGCTTGATACATTAGAAAAAGCCCTAGAAAGATTCATGGTTGGATCTAAGGGCTTAGACATGGTGTTGGGTAGCATAAAATCCAACTATGATAGGTCGAGATTGGGGTACCGATCTAAGACCTCCAAGGGCAATGGAAAGAAGTATGCTGGGAAAGCATACAATCTTAGTATGGAGGGAAGGTCCAAGGATAGCAAGGGGATGTCATCCAAAGGTAGAAAGGGTGACTTAACCAAGGACAAGGTGTCCAAGGTTAAGAAAGCTCACTTTGAAGGCCAAGAGTCACCGGTGGCACACCGGTGTGGCTTAGTGTGGATCGAGTCACCTAGGGAGGTGGCTAAGGCTAAGAGCTCAAGGGGGAGCTCTAGGAGCCTTTGGGGTCCATGGTAAATGGATCTCAAAAGTTTCTCTCCTAGGAAATTAGGTGAAATGCGCCAAAAATGGTTGGAAGTCATTGGCAAGTCTTAATCCTAGGTTTTGGCACAATAAAAAGAGTTTTGGGGGTGAAAAGGAGGAAAATGTGATTATGATTGAGAGAAATTGGTCTTAGAGTGTAAATGCCATATAACTTGATGCTAGGAATGTAATGTGATTGAGTATGGGAAGAGGCATCAAAGTGAAGTCAAAATTAGAACTTTTGGAGAAAGTCTTAATGATACACCTTAGGATAAGTTGAGTTTCGTGCCAATCTTGGGATTCGGAGTACATCTGTTTGGAAACGTATTTTTCCCAAGTAGAAATTGGTCCTACAAATCTCTCCACGAAATTTTATAATTTTTGAAGATTTGTGGAATTATCTAGGCATTTCTGAAATTGGACTGAAAAACCTGAAAATCAGGTACCAGTCGACTGTCCCAGGGTCAGTCGACTGGTCTCAGCTCAAAAACTCTCTGTACATTTTGTCAGTCGATTGCCATATGGGTAGTCGACTGGTACATGAGAATAGGCATAAAAAGGGGGAGTTTCGACAATGAGAAGTTACAAGATTGTTATGGGATATGATGTAGGGTTAAAACTCTTGATTATGACTTCATAGTCCTTGAATAAAGTGTTATCCCATGATTTGATAAGAATTTATTAGATTTTATGGAAATCAAGAAGGATTGATAAGGTTCCCTAGGTATCTAAGATTTAGAGGTTAAACAGGGAACATTGAGGACAATTCCATATGTCAAATTATGATGGGTAGATTTGACAAACACATGGAATTAGAAACGAATTTGAAAGTTGATACTTAATGCAAAATCCTTAAGAAACTTAGATGTGTACCAAAAGTCAAGCACACTTGATATTTCCATGATATCATATTTTTCTAGGATAGGGTATATCCAAGCAAGTGTGTTTGCAAACTTTAGAATATTTTAGGTTTTGTAGAGTTCTAATTGGCACTAGAAGAAAGGTTGCTTGGGAGCAAGCCTTAATGGTGTCCAAAAGGGGGAAGAACTCGGGTGTTGGGTTGTGTATGACTCAACGTGGTGTCTAGGAGGTTAAGTTGGGTAGAACTTGACCTGGGAAAAATGAAAATTGGGAGAAGGCATGGGTAAAGGGGGAGGTTGCCTCCTAGTTGCCTTGATTTTCATTTTGAAATTTTTGGGTTTTGTGTCAAACTTGGGAATGGTGATAGATACATGGGTAGATGTATTTTTCCCAAGTAGGTATGGGTACCACAAAGTTCTCCACGAAATTTGGGAATTTTTGGAGATTTATGGAATTTCTGGCGCATTTCTGAAAATGGCCAGAAAAGACTGAAATCAGAGTATCAGTCGACTACCCATTTGGGCAGTCGACTGCCAGAGGCTGATTTGGGTATCAGCAGCTGGTTTAGGGTCCAAATGACAAGGAACAAGTATATGGGGGTCTAGTACACTGTGTTTAGGGTCATTGGGAATTTAAAGAACCAATAATTAGGTAATTATTGGGTTCTTTTTGATGTATGGCAAAGGGGGAGAAATATTGGGTTTAAGTAGGAAACCAATACCTTTGCTCGAAAGAAACCCTAGGTTTAGGGGGAACTAAGTTTGAGGGGGAGCATGGCTACTCCCTTCTTGGAGTAAGGGGAACCTTGGAGAGGTTCTTAAAAAGCCTTTGTAAGTCCAGTGTAAGGGGGAGCTTGGGAGAAGCTTTAAAAAGCCCGGTTTGGTAGAAAATCCTAACTTAGAGGGTTAGGTGGTGAAAATCCTAGCTTGGAGGGCTAGGTGTAAAATTCCTAACTTGGAGGGTTATGTGTGGGATGCCTTGGGATAGGATCCAGTTATGCATTGCATAGGCATTCATTTAGCATGGTTTCTGCTATTTACTACTATCCTGCTTTCCTAACTTAAACGGATTGCCAAACATCAAAAAGGGAGAGATTGTTGGAGCAATCGGCCCTATGATGGTCCGGAGTGACCATGGGTTTTGATGTTTGGGCAAAGGGTTTAAGTTAGGTTTACCCTTGTATTTGATATGCGTATGTTGAGTGTACAGGTTGTACAGGTTACGCATATGGACCTGACTGGACGACATCGATATGGTGAAGGATGGCATGGAGGCATGCTGAAGGCTTGCGTGCGCATCCGATGGACCTTGGAGAGCAGAGACGATGAGCTGATGGGCACGAACATCGAGGCGTACGTGAAGGGTGACATGGAGGCAAACTGGAGGTTTGCGTGTGCATCCGAGGGACGAGGGCCGAAGATGAAGAGGGCGTGAAGGCAACAGTCGAGGCTGCAAAGGAGGAGTCAGTCGAGTCGTGAGAATCGAGTGCTGTGTGAATGTACTCGGGAAGGGGTTCAGCTAGGGACCAGTCGACTGCCCTGGGGCAGTCGACTGGTA
>JAGFNQ010004215.1:0-22354 GCA_024364735.1 Boesenbergia rotunda
ACACACACTCTACTCAGCACCGCCTCGTCGTCTTCCTTCAGAATTGCTTGCCTTTACCTTTATCTGCAATAAGAGGAAATGCAACTAGTAAGCAAAAAGCTTAGTAAGTACTATCTAGCTCACAAAAACTCGAAATATGCAAACATGCTTCTAGATCAAACTGAACATCATATGAGATACTAATATGCTTGAAAGAAAAACTAAGGACATGTATAGCTCAAAACATGCATACTCAAGCAATAATAAATCTCATTTACTTTTCTTGGCTCAACTTGGAAACTTTAGCTATTCTTTAACTTTTGAAAACTCTTTAAATTTTCGAAACTTTGCTAAAGCATATACTTGAAAATAATAATCACTTGGATCCACTGAAGACGTAAGTACCATCTGATGCGCGTTCCCTAAAGGTTGGGGTAGCGAGCCACCAATCCTAATAGAGCAGACCTTGGTCTACCAGGGCCAAGACCTTGGAATTGGACACCTGGATTTCTTTAACGACGCCCTTGGACGCCGGGTACTGGCCTTATAAAATAAAATAGCTTTTCTTTCTTTTCTTTCTTATCTGTAAATGCCTTGGCATTTTCTGGAGCACCTTGCGTGCTAAAATCCCTAAGTCTTGACTTTTGGGGATTTCTTAAGGCCTTGGCCTTTTCTTTCTTATCTTTATCTTTTCTTTTCTTTTCTCATAGCTTTTCTTGGACCCTAAACTCACATAGGGTATTAATCAACATATATAAGCATATAATGAACTAAGATCACATGCAAAAACTTAAACAAAAAGGAAATATCTCTTTTAAAAACTTTTAAGGGAAATTCTCGCGGAAAAACCGCCTCTTACTGCAGGTGAGCAGTACTTACATTGATATCTTGGACTTACAACCAAGATTGACGTCTAGGACTCGAGAGAAACTTGAGATCTCGGAGAATTCTTCACGTCTACGCGTTCCTCTCACCGCGGGGATCCCGAATATAGGAATATCTCTTGGAGAAAAGCCTTGGCCGGCCCTCTAGGGCTTGGTGTTGCCTTCGCACAAGAGAGGAGAGGGAGAGGGGTCGGCGCAACCTTGGGAGAGGGAGAGGGGTTGAGAGAAAATAAAACTTCTCTCTTTAATAACCTATTTATACCTATGGGCGGATCGACCTAACTACCCCTTAAATATCCTTCTCTCCATCCCTTGTTGTGCTTGATACCCCTAGCCCAGCCGGTTGCGCGCTTGTGTGGTCTCGCGGTGGTCGCGGGTTCGAACCACCGGCTGCCCTTAAGTGGTTTTTGGTTTTTTTTTTCTTTTTTTTTTCTTCTTTTTCTTTTTCCAAAAATACCAAACGGACTCGGAAAATTCCATAAAAATACTCTAAAAATTCCTAAAAATATCTAGAACATTTCTAAACCATTTCTAAATAATTCTAAGGACTTTAAGAACTAAAAATGGAAATTTTGGGGCGTTACAATCCCCCATACCTTATAAAAAGTTCGTCCTCGAACTTAGAATAATTCTGGATATCTCTCTCTCATGCTGTCCTCACGTTCCCAAGTAGCCTCTTCATGCTTTTGATTCTGCCAGATGACCTTCACTAGTGGCACTTCTTTGTTTCTTAATCTTTTAACTGCTTTGTCCACTATTTGTGTCGGTCTGCTCTCATAGCTAAGATCTTCTTGAATCTGTACTGACTGAGGCTGAATCACTTGGCTAGGGTCGTGAACACACTTCTTTAGCATAGAGACATGAAATGTACTATGGATAGCTGACATATCCTCTGGTAATCTCATAGGGTCCTATGTAGCGAGGACTTAGCTTGCCCTTCTTGCCAAATCTCACAACTCCCTTCATGGGAGCGACCTTGAGAAATACTGAATCTCCAACTTGGAATTCAAGTGGCCTACGGCGTGTGTCAGCATAACTTTTCTGTCTACTCTGAGCAGTCTCAATCCTCTGGCGGATCGTCTGGATAGCCTGAGTGGTCTCCTCTATAAGCTCAGTCTGGCTGCCTAGTCCTGACTCCATCTCTTTCTTCTCACCGGCTTCTTGCCAACATATGGGTGATCTACATTTCCTGCCATATAATGCCTCATAAGGTGCCATCCTGATGGTGGCCTGATAGCTATTGTTGTAGGCAAACTCAGCTAAGCACAGAAATTTGCACCAACTGCCTTTAAAGTCCAACGCACAAGCCCTGAGCATGTCTTCTAAAATCTGATTTACTCTCTCTGTTTGTCCATCTGTCTGGGGATGGAAAGCTGTGCTGAACTGAAGTCTGGTGCCTAGGGCGTCCTGAACACACCTCCAAAAATGGGAGATGAACCGCCCATCTCTGTCAGAAACGATCGACTTCGGAACTCCGTGAAGCCTGATTACTTCCTTCACGTACAGCTGTGCTAACTGCTCTACCAAATGCGATAACTTGATGGCTAGGAAGTGGGCAGACTTGGTCAATCTATCCACTATCACCCAAATTGCATCGTGTCCATGGGTGGTTCTTGGAAGACCTGTGATAAAGTCCATGGATATTTCTTCCCACTTCCACTCTGGAATGGGAAGAGGCTGCAGAACTCCTTCTGGTCTCTGGTGCTCGGCTTTGACCCTCTGGCAGGTCAAGCAGGTACTGATATATCTAGCCACGTCTCGCTTGAGTCCAGACCACCAGAACCTTTGCTTTAAATCTTGGTACATCTTGGTAGAACCAGGATGCATAGAGTATGGGGTACTGTGGGTCTCTTCTAGAATATTCTTCCTTAGTTCCTCATCATTGGGGACGCAAAGGCGGTCTCCAAGATAGAGTATGCCACTATCTGATACTCGAAACTCTGAATTTTCTGCCTCTTGGATCCCCTGCTTGATCTTTTGGATTTCTGGGTCTTGACTTTGCTTTCTTTGTATATCCACAAGCAGGGTTGACTCTAGAGTCAATGCAGAAAGTTGCCCAATTATCACTTCGACTCCAAAATCCTTTATTTCTTTCTGAAGCGGTAGAGACAGTGATGATAGGGACATCAGTGTTGCACAGGATTTCCTGCTCAGTGCATCGACCACTTTATTAGCTTTACCTGGGTGGTAGAGGATTTCACAGTCATAATCTTTGACCAACTCTAGCCACCTGCGCTGCCTCATATTCAGGTCCTTCTGAGTGAAGAAGTACTTTAAACTTTGATGGTCTGTGAAGATTCTGCACTGCACTCCATACAGGTAGTGTCTCCAGAGCTTCAGTGCGAAAACCACAGCTGCTAGCTCAAGGTCGTGGGTAGGGTAATTCTTCTCATAGTCCTTGAGCTGTCTGGAGGCGTATGCTATTACTTTACCGTCTTGCATGAGGACAGATCCAAGGCCCATCTTGGATGCATCACTATAGATGTCAAAGGCCTTGTCACTCTCTGGAACAGTCAGGATGGGAGCACTAGTCAATCTCTTCTTCAGCTCTAGAAAACTGTGCTCGCATTTATCTGACCATTCAAACTTCTTGTTCTTTCTGGTCAAAGCTGTGAGTGGAGAGGCTATCCTGGAAAAGTTCTCCACAAATTTTCTGTAATATCCTGCCAGGCCTAAGAAGCTTCTGATGTCACTGGCACTCTTGGGTCTACACCAGTTGCTGACTGCTTCTATCTTGGCTGGATCAACTTGAATGCCTTCTTTGGATACAATGTGACCTAGGAAGGTCACCTGATCTAGCCAAAACTCACACTTTGAGAATTTTGCGTAGAGCTTCTCCTGCTGAAGGATCTGCAGCACTATCCTCAAGTGTGTAGCATGGTCCTCTGGAGTCTGTGAATATATGAGGATATCATCAATAAACACAATGACGAATTTATCGAGATACTCCCTAAAGATGTGATTCATCAGCTCCATGAAGACTGCTGGAGCATTGGTTACTCCAAAAGGCATTACCACAAATTCATAGTGGCCGTATCTTGTCCTGAAAGCCGTCCTGGGGATGTCACTCTCTTTAACCTTTAGCTGATGATACCCAGAACGCAGGTCTATCTTTGAGAACACTGTAGCCCCTTTGAGTTGATCAAATAAATCATCTATTCTAGGAAGGGGGTACTTGTTCTTGATGGTCACCTTGTTCAGAGCTCTGTAGTCTATGCACAGACGCATAGACCCATCCTTCTTCTTGACGAAAAGTACAGGAGCTCCCCAGGGTGAATGACTCGGGCGAATGAAACCCTTGTCTAGTAGCTCTTGGAGTTGCTCTTGTAATTCCTTCAACTCTGCTGGAGACATACGATATGGGGCCTTCGAGACCGGACCGGTACCGGGCACCAGCTCGATCTCGAATTCTACTTCTCTGTTGGGAGGTAGTCCAGGTAATTCTTCTGGGAACACTTCTGGATATTCGCAGACTACCCGTACATCCTCCTGCTTGAGTTCTTTCTTTGCTTCTGAGTCCACCATGTGTGCAAGAAAACCAGCACACCCTTGCTCTAGCATCTGGTGGGCTGCCAAGGCTGAGAGAAATTTCTGAGTCTTCCTCCTTGGGGCTCCTTGAAACTCGAATGGCGGTTCTCCTTCTGGGCTGAAAACCACCTTCCTTCTACGGCAGTCCACTGAAGCGCTGTACTTACTGAGGAAATCCATGCCCAGTATGATGTCGAAGTCCTGCATCGCAAGGACTACCAGATCGACATATAGCTCTCGGTCTGAAATCTTGATTGGCACAGCCCGGAGCCTCTGGGTGGATTCCATGATTTCCCCTGAAGGGAGAGTTGTCAGGAATCTGGACTCCCAACTCTCTGTAGGCACCTGTAACTTACTAGCAAAAGGTACTGATACGAAAGAATGGGTCGCCCCAGTGTCAAACAGTGTAGTAGCTAAATGCTGAAAAATAACTATTTGACCTGTTACGACCGTGGAGGCGCTGGCAGCTTCTTCCTTCGTGAGGGAAAAGACTCTGGCATTGGTTGGAACTGGTGCTGCTTCCAATCCTCCCTGACTGATCTGAGGTCCCTCCAGCATAGTAGGCATGTAATGTAACTGGGGCTTGCCTCCATACTGTACGGACTGCTGAGGAAGTACTTTAAACTTGTTTGGGCAGTCTCTGGATCTGTGTCCCTCTTTCCACATGAATAGCATCCAGTTACACCCAAAAGGCATGTTCCTGAATGATTCCTCCCACACCTAGGACAAGGTGGATACCTAGCTTGCTTATTCTCTGGTTTTCCTTTCTGGCTGCCAGGCCACTGCTTCCTTTTGTGGTTCTTGTTCTTCCAGTTCTGGCTATTTGGCTGAGGCTTCTGGCCTCCTATTGTCTTGTTCTCAATCAGGACTGGCTTCTGCTGTGCTTGCTGTGCCTTGATGCTATTCAGGTAGTGCTCTGAGATTAGAGCACTACTGACCAACTCCTCGCTGGTCTGGGGTCGGTGCATCCCGCTGTTCACGTTGAGTGCTATCTCAGGGTTCAGCATGCGGAGCATCAGTCTGACTCGCTCCTTCTCTGTGCTGACTAGCTCTGGGCAGAGGCGAGCTAGTCTGTTGAACTTTGCGACTGCTTCTCCCACTGGTAGGCTACCCTGTCTGAACTCCATGAAGTCCTCGAAGTGCTTGTTGGTAACCTTCATGTGGAAAAATTCCTCATAGAACTCTTGCTCAAAATCTGCCCAGCTCATCTGGTTGACTATCTCTTACTCTTGACTCGCTCCCACCACATACGAGCATCTCCAGTTAGGCAGAAGGAGGCACATTTGACCTTCTCGACTTTGGCCAGTCAAGAAGCTCCATTGTGCTCTCTAAAGTCTTGAACCAAGCCTGGGCATCCCAGGGCTCAGTCGTGCCTGAGAAGCTTTCGGGTTTCAGCCTCTGCCACTGGACGAGGTATGCTTCTTGTCTTCGGTTCACAGCAGGGGTCTCCTGTGGGACTGGTGGAACTTCAGCCACTACTGGAGTTCCCACTCCTGCTGTGGGTGGTGTAGGGGGCGCTGGGTGCTGATTTGCCATAAGTGTGGTGATGGTCTTCTGTTGTTCTGCCATTTGAGCTTGCATTTGAGCAATGACTGCCATCAGGTCTGGCTATTCTGTGTCGGCTCATTGTTATCTTGAACTGGGGTGCTGTTCCTTGCATTAGGAGCTCGGTCTCTTCTTGCCATCTAATAATGTATAAGGGAACAAGAAATCACTACTACTTCTCTAGGTATAAACTTATCTTCTTACTTAGTATCCTAATGTCTATTCTAGGGATTAAACAAGATTCCGTGATACTAAGGGATTAAACATGCTTCCTTGTTCTATGCACATGTGAGTAGTACTTAAGCATTTCTCTATACTGTAATTAAATAAAGGAGCAATTAAAAAAAACTGAACTTAAAGCTTTCTTACTTGAAGACGGCGAGGTTGATGCTGATGTGTGTGTGATGTTGGAGAATGGGAACTGCTCTGATACCACCTGTAGCGACCCGCCTTCTCCTGCCTTAGACGGATCGTTACTTCTGTCTACCTCTCGACTCTAATGCACGACTAAAGAAAAAAAATACGGAAATCTTTTTTTTTCTTTTTAATTTATCTAAGAATGATATTCTAACTTAAGTAGTCATGCATAATACCATGTCACACTCTCCTTCTCAAAAACTCCTAAGATGAAACTTATTGAAGCTTTTGAATCTTGCCTCACCCAACTCACACTTCGGGTATCAGTCGACTGATACTGCATCAGTCGACTGATAGGCCTGAAATCAGAATTTCAGGTTTCGGCATTTGCTTCAAAGCTCCACCAAACCTATACTTTCGAGCCAAATAGCACCATGACACCATTTCTATACTCTATGCCAATTTTCAAATCAATTTAGCCAATCAAAACGAATCCATAAACTTGAAATTAGGACTTTTGCGGAAGAAAATAAACTATTCGAGATATATGAACTTTAACACTAAAGTTTGTACTAATCTTGACTTCTATACATTCATAACACCAAATACATGTTCTATGACTTTGCTAAAGCATTATGAAATGTGAATGCAACTTTTCTAAACATTTATAAGCAATAAAACTTAAATCAAAGAGAATTTGATACTATCTTGGCACATGTGTCTATTATCCTAACAAAGTATCAATATCTCCATCTACTCACATTTCCACTCATCCAATGCAAGCATAAGAATATATAAGCTAAATGAAATGACATGAAATCTTTACTCTAAGAAATTGAGCATGTAAAACTATCCAAAGCTCAAATGTTCGCTAAACTTTATAAAGCAAGAACTTGAAATTCAAATGATCTATAACATTATGAATTAATAGCTAAATTGTCTTGCGCCAACGATCTCTCCATAATCAGCCACCACACACACTCTACTCAGCACCGCCTCGTCGTCTTCCTTCAGAATTGCTTGCCTTTACCTTTATCTGCAATAAGAGGAAATGCAACTAGTAAGCAAAAAGCTTAGTAAGTACTATCTAGCTCACAAAAACTCGAAATATGCAAACATGCTTCTAGATCAAACTGAACATCATATGAGATACTAATATGCTTGAAAGAAAAACTAAGGACATGTATAGCTCAAAACATGCATACTCAAGCAATAACAAATCTCATTTTACTTTTCTTGGCTCAACTTGGAAACTTTAGCTATTCTTTAACTTTTTGAAAACTCTTTAAATTTTCGAAACTTTGCTAAAGCATATACTTGAAAATAATAATCACTTGGATCCACTGAAGACGTAAGTACCATCTGATGCGCGTTCCCTAAAAGGTTGGGGTAGCGAGCCACCAATCCTAATAGAGCAGACCTTGGTCTACCAGGGCCAAGACCTTGGAATTGGACACCTGGATTTCTTTAACGACGCCCTTGGACGCCGGGTACTGGCCTTATAAAATAAAATAGCTTTTCTTTCTTTTCTTTCTTATCTGTAAATGCCTTGGCATTTTCTGGAGCACCTTGCGTGCTAAAATCCCTAAGTCTTGACTTTTGGGGATTTCTTAAGGCCTTGGCCTTTTCTTTTCTTATCTTTATCTTTTCTTTTCTTTTCTCATAGCTTTTCTTGGACCCTAAACTCACATAGGGTATTAATCAACATATATAAGCATATAATGAACTAAGATCACATGCAAAAACTTAAACAAAAAGGAAATATCTCTTTTAAAAACTTTTAAGGGAAATTCTCGCGGAAAAACCGCCTCTTACTGCAGGTGAGCAGTACTTACATTGATATCTTGGACTTACAACCAAGATTGACGTCTAGGACTCGAGAGAAACTTGAGATCTCGGAGAATTCTTCACGTCTACGCGTTCCTCTCGCCGCGTGGATCCCGAATATAAGAATATCTCTTGGAGGAAAGCCTTGGCCGGCCCTCTAGGGCTTGATGTTGCGTGCGCACAAGAGAGGAGAGGGAGAGGGGTCGGCGCAACCTTGGGAGAGGGAGAGGGTTTGAGAGAAAATAAAACTTCTCTCTTTAATAACCTATTTATACCTATGGGCGGATCGACCTAACTACCCCTTAAATATCCTTCTCTCCATCCCTTGTTGTGCTTGATACCCCTAGCCCAGCCGGTTGCGCGCTTGTGTGGTCTCGCGGTGGTCGCGGGTTCGAACCACCGGCTGCCCTTAAGTGGTTTTTGGTTTTTTTTTCTTTTTTTTTTTCTTCTTTTTATTTTTCCAAAAATACCAAACGGACTCGGAAAATTCCATAAAAATACTCTAAAAATTCCTAAAAATATCTAGAACATTTCTAAACCATTTCTAAATAATTCTAAGGACTTTAAGAACTAAAAATGGAAATTTTGGGGTGTTACAGTAAGGACTAGGTCCTATTTTAGGGATCAAACTAGTCAAATAGCTCTAATCTCTCAATTAGAACCCAAGTCTATTGATGAAGCATTGGGAGATGTTGATTGGGTTTTAACTATGCAAGAAGAGCTAAATCAATTTGAGAGGAGTGAAGTTTCGGAGGCCCACTGATTGTACCATTGTAACCACAAGATGGGTCTTTAGGAACTAGATGACCAAGGTAAAATCACTAGGAACAAGGCTCGATTGGTAGCTAGGGGATTTAACCAAGTTGAGGGACTAGATTATGATGAGACTTATGCACCCGTAGCTAGGTTAGAATCAATTAGAATTCTACTAGCTTATGCCGTTCACATGGGCTTCACACTTCACCAAATGGATGTGATGTCAGCATTCCTTAATGGAATCATTAAGGAAGAGGTCTATGTAGAACAACCCCCTGGGTTTGAAGACCCTAACTAACCAAGACATGTTTACAAATTAAGAAAAACCTTATATGGATTGAAACAAGCTCCCCGGGCTTGGTATGAAAGGCTTTCTTCATTTTTAGTGTCTAAAGGGTTTAGGAGAGGAACAATTGACCCTACATTGTTCCTAAAATCTAAGGATAAAGACATATTTGTTGCCCAAGTCTATGTAGACGATATCATCTTTGGGTCAACAAATAATGACTTCCTACAAGAATTCATCAAGTTTATGGAAGATGAATTTGAGATGAGTCTTGTAGGAGAGTTAACCTTCTTTTTAGGCCTTCAAATTAAGCAAACAAATGAAGGGACACATGTCTTTCAAACAAAATATGCTAAGGAGATGTTAAAGAAATTTGGTTTAGAAAATGCTAAGGTAGCATCTACACCCATAGGAACCAATGTTAAAATGGATAGTGACCTTGAAGGGAAAATGGTTGACTCTAAGCAATATAGAAGCATGATTGGTAGCCTCCTATACCTAACCGCTAGTAGACCCGACATACTTTTTGCGGTAGGTATGTGTGCAAGGTACTAATATTGTGCCAAAGAGTCACATTTGGTTGTAGTCAAGAGGATCTTAAGGTATGTGAAAGGTACCCTCAATGTCGGACTTTGGTATCCTAGAACCCCTAGTGTTGATCTAATTGGATACACTGACTCGGACTATGCGGGTTGTAAGCTAGATAGGAAGAGTGCAAGTGGAGGATGTCAATTCCTTGGATTTTCCCTAGTTAGTTGGAGTAGTAGGAAACAACCATGCGTTGCCCTATCAACAACGGAGGCGGAATATGTGGCAATGGGTGGATGTGTTTCCCAACTCCTTTGGATCATGCACACCTTAGAGGATTATGAGTTACATTATACCAAGGTCAAAGTCTTGTGTGATAATATAAGTACAATCCACTTAACTAAAAATCTGGTTCACCATTCTAGGACAAAACACATTGAAGTGAAACATTACTTCATTAGAGACCATGTGGCAAGGGGAGACATAGAACTACACTATGTTGAATCAAAGTCGAACCTAGCCGACATCATTATCAAGCCTCTTCCCGAATCGGAGTTTACATCCTTAAGAAGAGGCCTTGGAATGTGTTTTGTGGAAATATAGGATGAACTTGGAGTTATTAGCTTTGAAAAAGGGTGCTTGATCCATTAGGGTGATACATTTAGTTCACTTGTGCTTGTGGCACATTGTTGAACTATTAGAAGTATCAAAATATGAAAACTAGACCAACTATGGGGAAGGCAAGTGTTTAATCAATGGACACTTTGCCTAAAGATCATACTTGGACATTTTAAACTTTTGAAAACCATTTTATGGCTTATATACATTGTCATGCTTTGAAAAGTCATAGGATTGCAAAATTGGATTCAAAGTTTGATACAAAATGTAGTGGTTTTCAAAACTTTTGGATTTTTATCAAAAGTCATGCATGTTTGAAATTTTATATGAAGTAATATTTTTCCCTGATAGAGTATAACATTTCAAACATGTATGCAAAATTTTACAATTTTTGAAATTTTCTGGAAGTTTCTGAAATTCGACAAAAAGGCTGAAAATTTAGACTGATAGCGTATCAGTCGACTGCCCTATGGGCAGTCGACTTGTAACGACCCGGAAAATTCTTTTAATATTTTTTGAAAATATTGAGCATGTCTAGATAATTTTCCGAAGGACCTAGAGGTATTAATACGAACTTTGGCCTAGAAAATCCGTGTTTTCTCAGTTAAATTGAGAAAACTAAGTACTAATGGGCCTTATGTGGGCTTTTTAGTACTATGATTATAGGTGGATTTTAGGTAATAATTAGTATAAATATAAATAGGATTTAATTAGGCATATTAGCATGATTATGGGTAAGTCTTAGCCTAATTTTTCCTATTTTAATGGAGAAATTAGGTACTAATGAGCTTTAAATGGGCTCCAAAAATGGGTATTAATTAGGTAAAATTTATATAAATATAAAATAATTTTATTTAGGAATATTAGCATAATTATGGGTGATCTTAGGGGGATTTCGGAATTTAGGAAAAATAAAAATAATAAAATAAATGAAATAAAAATAAAATAAAAATAAAATAAAAATAAAGGTGCATGAGCCAAGGATTTAACCTTGGACCTCTTGGACAACCATGCATGCTTTAACCAACTCACCTAGCAAGGGATTTCTATTGGGAAATGAAATAGAGTTTGGCTAAGGCTTAAGGGAAGATAAGGAGTCATGAAGAGACTCTTCATTTGCCTTCTTAAAGGGGCTATAAAGAGAGGGTTTGGGGGGTTACTTCTCTTCCTCCATCAAGTCACCTTCTCCCCTCCTCCTTCTTCATTCTTGCCGAACACCAAGAAGGGGTTTCCCCTTGGAAAAACTCCACATCTCCAAGATCTAGGTTCCTTCCAAGGCTACAAGGGCAAGGAGGGATCAAGGGTCAAGAGCTCTACAAGTTCTTTCTCTTTTAAGGTCTAAAAATCAAGAAATCCCAATGTAAGACTCCCTCACCTGTGGTATATTAGTTCTTTATAATTTTCTATGATTTTTAGCATATTATAAAGGTTGGTTTGAGATTTAAGTTGAAAGGAAAGAAAATCAAGAACCCTAGCCTAAGGGGGTTTCGGCCCTAGCATGTTTTGGGTCCATAATGATGCTATAAATCCTAGTTATGTTTTATAATATGCTATCATGATGTTTAGAGGTTAAATATAATTTTAGAGAATTTTTGGGGTACCCTAGGGCCCCCTAGGGTTTTCGGCCAACCCATGAACTCATGGGTAGAGTTAAATCCAAACCCCAAGCATATGTGTTGTGTATTAACATGATATAAGGGAGATTAAGGGTGACTTATGGGACCTTTTTCAAGTCTTTGTGACCCCACATGATTTGGCCAAGATGGATGGTAGGGCAAAAGTTAGGGCTTTCCCTAAGTAAGGGCCCTAATAGCCCCTATGGTATGTTATGGTTGATGTTTAATGGTTGATTGGGGATTTTAATGAAATTTTTCCATGCACCCATGCCCTTGTAGGTTTCGGCCAGTCCTAGGAAGGGGGGCTAAGGATTATGGTTAACCCTAATCATGAGCCCTAAGGGCTCCCTATGGTCTTATAGGCAATGTATGGATGTTCCTTTACCTTGTGTCATCTTATATGTTTATGGGAATGATGGAAACCTTCCATGTAGGTTTCGGCCAAGGCTAGGTAATTACGGTTTGATGGAGTTAAGATTTGAAGAATGATGGTTTATAGTTCATTATGAAGAATACATAAGGGTTCAAGCATGTGGTAGGAATTTAAGTTACCTATAACCCTAACCTTAAGTACCATGTTTATGTATGTATGCTTATGATTTGGATGTCATGCCTAATAGGGTTATTTATGAATGTCTTATGTTCCATGTCATGCACTTGGATAGTAGGAATCATGTTTATGGAAGTCCTACCTATGAATACTTATGTTATGTTAAGAACCATGTGATGTTATATGTCCATGCTATGTTAAGAACCATGCTATGTTAGGTGTTCATGCTATGTTAAGAACCATGCTATGTTATATGTTCATGTTATGTTAAGAATCATGTTATGTTATGTTTATTATGTTAAGAACCATGTGATGTTATATGTTCATGCTATGTTAAGAACCATGCTTTGTTAGGTGTTCATGCTATGTTAAGAACCATGCTATGTTATATGTTCATGTTATGTTAGGAACCATGTTATGTTATGTTTATGATAAAAATGATGCATGCCACGTTGTTATGAATAAGGATGCATGTCATGTTATGAATAATGATGCAAGCCATGTTAATGAATAAGGATGCATGCCATGTTATGAATAATGATGCATGCCATGTTATGAATAATGATGCATGCCATGTTATGAATAAAGATGCATGCCATGTTTATGAAGAAAGATAATGCTCATGCCTTCCAGGCATCATGATGGTCAAGCATGTTTTAAGTCATGCTTCATGTAACCAAGTTATGCCATGTTTAAATATGCCATGAATGTCTTATGAATGATGAAGCATCTAAAGTATTTTACTTTATGAATGGGGCTTGTACCGGACCGAAGTATGGGTCCAAGGGATGGGCACCTTAAGAATACCCCGGTTCTGGACTACCGAAGCTGTCCACGGTTCTGGCACTACCGAAGCTGTGCAACAGGGATGGGCACCTTAAGAACGCCCCGGTTCGAGGACTACCAATTATGCTGTCCTTACCCAAGTAGGTCGAGGCTAGCTACCTTGTATTTACTTAGGGATGCGCGCCATGATGTATGTATGTGGTACAAGCCGGGGACCCCAACAATGTGATGATTATGTTTAAGTATTTAAAAGTATGTTTTTAAAAGTTAGGCATCTATATATATATATACATATGCATTCCACCCACGCATTCATTCATGTTATGCATTATGCTATGATGATGATGTCTTATGCTTATGATTCATGTTAAGAAATGGGTATGATAGTAAATGATTTATGCCATGATTATGTTAAGAAGATGCCCATATGCTATAATGGAAAATATGCCCATGATATGCTAGATAGGTTGGTCTATACCTTATGTTTATGTTCATACCATGTTCCATGCCATGTTAAGAATGTCTAATGATAAGTATGTTTATACCATGCCTTATGCCATGATAGGAATGTTTAATTATGTCTATGCTTATGTTTATGTTTTAAGCCATGATAAAAATGTTTAATCATGTTTATGCTTATGTATATGCTTTATGCCATCATAGAAATGTTTAATCATGTTTATGCTTACGTTTATGCTTTATGCCATGATAGGAATGTTTGGTTATGTTTATGGTTATGCCATGTATCATGCCATGTAAAGTTTAAGTAGGTTTATGTTTATGCTTCATGTTTAAGACTAAATGATGATTATGTTTCATATGATTATGAATGAATGACGAATGGTTTTAGTGAGTAGGAAAGAGTCTTACTAAGCCGGTGTGCTTATAGTCTTCTTTCCTTATACCGCAGATCATGCAAGCAGACAGTGAGGAAGCAGCAGGAGGGCAAGAACAAATGTGTGTGATAGTGACTTGGCCCAGGAAACCAAATGTTTACCGTTTATGCTAGAACTTTACATTTGATATCTCTATGCTCGAATAATGACTCATGGAACTTTATGTTATGATGTTAAGCATGATATGATAAGATGTTTAAGTATAAAGTTAATATGCCAAGTTTCCATGACATTATGTTAAGAATGGTAGTAGAGGGCATGTAAGTGTAAAGTTAAAGTTATTCCGCTGCAGTGTGATGTTACATGCCCTATGTATGTTAGCGTAATGCCGCTTTAGGAAAAAAAAAGCGGGCGTTACACGACTGGCATGGCTGATTTCAGCTACTGTGAGAATTTTCAGAAATCGAAAATTCTCCTATTTTATGCCATGGGTTTTGGTTGCTTGAGGTAATCATTTTGATGGTGTCAAAGGGGGAGAATGGGTGGTTTAAGTTAGAATTTTAACATAAAATGAATGGTTTAAGGTTGTTCATTCTCACTTAGACCTTGAATAATTAAAAATGGGGAGAAGATATTGGTTATGGGGGAGACTACCTCTTAGGTTATGATATGTCTTTCATTTTTGAATGTTGTTTAGTGTTAAGTGGAAAATTAACTTGGATCATGGATAGAATTGAAAACGGGGAAGACATAAATTAAGGGGGAGGGTACCTCTTAGGGATACTATGTTTTATGCTTTTTTCAATTGCTATTTGTTCTATTGTTATTATGGCTGTTATTTATCTCTAACTTAAACATATTACCACACATAAAAAAGGGAGAGATTATTGAGGCAATCGGCCCTTAAATGATTGGAAGATCATGGTTTTGATGTGTGTGTGTAAATATGTTTAAGGTTAGAGTGTTATGTTGTATTTGACGTGTGTGATTGAGTTTGCAGGACTTGAAGAATCACGCATGTTGGACATATTCGAGGGACGAGAGCCGAGGGAGGAGAGCTCCAAAGGCAAGCCGGGAAGTGGACTTCAAGGGTACACGTGAAGGGTGGCATGGAGGCAAGCCAAGGGAAGGCTTGTGTACGCATCCGAGGGACGATAGCCAGAGGAAGAGGACTTCAAGGGGTGAGCCAAGGGAGCAGACCTGAAGGTACACGCGAAGGAGAAGGTCTGGAGTGGCTTGAGCTGAGCTGTGAGGCAGGGCAGTCGACTGGCCTTGGGGCAGACGACTGCCAAAACCCACACAAAGTTTGCGGACTCGGACCAGTCGACTGACATTTAGGCAGTCGACTGGTATACCCCAAAAACTAGCCGTTGGCTAGCAATTAATGCTATACCAGTCGACTGCCCCTGGGGCAGTCGACTGGTGTGGGGCTGGACAGACTGTGAGTCTGTCCTGTTCACCTATAAAAGGAGCACCTTTTTGCACGTGCACGACATAGTTTCGTACAGTGTCGAAGTGTTGCTCGTCTGAAGAGCTTTTCATACTTCATCTCTCATATTTCTCTATTCTGTAAAGAGGAAGATCGACTGTAAAGGTTTCTCCACCTCAAGGAGAATTTTCCATAGTGAAAGTGGTGCTCGCGGTGTGGATCCATAGATTAGTCACCCATCTGGGTGGATACCAAGTAAAAATATTTTTGTTAGCATTGTCTTGATTTCCTTTGCATATTATTTCCGCTGCGCTAACAATTCTGGAGAGATCAAAGAAACAAAAAAGTACATTCACCCCCCCCCCCTCTGCACGCTTTACACGATCCTTCACAAGGGATGGTCAGGGACAAAACTCTTGGCATGAAGACCCGGAGTTGAGGAGGCTATAGACTTGAAGTCCAGGAAACGAGAGGTTTCATTGGCACAAGGTAATTGGATCGTTTGAGAACAACGCAAAATATTTAGTATTGAGAATCCTAAATTTGAGTGTATCAATCGATTAGGAAATCGATTAGAAGGAGATCAATCGATTAGTGAATTGATTCAGGGCGATTCTTTGCGAAAACAGAATGCTCCCGAATCAATCAGGTAATCGATTAGGAGCTCTTTAATCGATTGGTGTATCGATTCAGGGCGATTATATGCGCAAATAGAATGCTCTTTAATCGATTGTTGAATCGATTAGGATCTATTCTATGTGCAAATAGAATGCTCCGTAATCGATCCGTCAATCGATTCAGAAGCTCTATAATCAATTGGTGAATCGATTAGTAGCAATTCTGTGTGCAATCAGAATGCTCCAGAATCAATCAGTCAATCGATTCAGAAGGTCCCTAATCGATTGGTCAATCGATTAGGGAACCTCTTAATCGATTCGTTAATCGATTGGGATACATCCTTCATTTAAACAGAAGGGTCTTGAATCAATTACCTAATCGATTAAAGACACTAATCGATCTGCTAATCGATTCAAGTTCAAAATGGCGTAATCCCAGCCGTTCATCTGACCTCCGTACTGTTCAATGGCTACTTGGTAATCGATTGGGATTTTCACCAATCGATTCGTGACGTCACAGAGAAGCAGAGAAGACCGTTATAAGTTGTCGACAAAGCAAAAACATGACCACTATTCCACTGCAAACTCTGCTAGGTTTTTGGTGCTCTAAGTTCTCTGCTCAAGCTCAAGTTTTCAACACCATCTTCAAGCAACCAAAGGATGGAGAAGCAAGCTTAGTGTGTCATACTTCTTTCTCTTCTTCTTCTCTGTGTTGTTCTTTTGTGAAAGCATTCAAGGGTGTTGTAAAAGGCTTTCTCCACCTTCGGTGTTGTTGCGAGAAGGAGGTTTCATAGTGAAATCAGTGATCGCTGGTGTGGACCTTTGGATTAGTCACCTCAAGGAGGTGGAGACCAAGTAAACCAAAGTGTTAGCATTGGATTTGGAGGTATTTGGCTTTTATTTTCTGCTGTGAAGGAGAAAAATTAACTGAAGCGAGCTATTCACCCCCCCCCCCCTCTAGCTCTACAGATCCTCAACACCTTCCTCCCCATCGGATTGTAAGATGTGTATACAGAAAGACATGCTTCTTTTATATATGTGAACATCTTCATTTTGAAAAGAGAATCACAACTACAATAGGTTCCTGTTTATATTAGTACATACATGAAGTCCAATTACTTTGCATTATAGATAATATGGTGTGTGGTGTCACATGAAAAATCATATTATCAGTTCCATGCTTAGTATATGTAAGAGGCTCACAACCGAGATGGAATTAGATAACCCATCAGAATGGTTGAAGTGTAATTAGGAGTGGTTGGTCTTGACCATAGAATTATACTAGTGTGCTTTGAGTACATTGAGTAGGACCAAAACCTGAGGTTATCCAATTTGTACTGACTCGATAATTGGATACAGCCTCAGATTATATTATGGAGTATGATCCCTTAATCCCGATATAATAACAGGCATATATTATTAACTATTATTTCTTTGATTTACCAATGGGTGTGATCTATTCTATTGGATCGATAGGCCCGGTAAGTTGGGAGATAATATTACTAATATGATGTGTCATTGATTATTGATGGAATCTGTGTCCTGGTGAGTCGGGTTGATGATGCACCCTAGATGAGCTCAAAAGGTTCATCATGTTAAACCTTGCAGGTGGATTTGATCCAGCATGATCATAAGGTCGAGTGGTACTAGTCAAGGACTTAGAGGTTAATTAATTTGAATTGTCAGTAATTTAAATTAATTAACAAGCATTCGAGATCTTAAACACTGGGGGATGGATGACTCGTAATATGTCGAGCCCATATGAAAATATGGGGGTTGGTGAGGAAGTTCAATTAAGATTCATTAGTGGAATGGATCTTAATTAATGGATCGGATTTAGATCTATTGGTGGGCCAAGATCCATCTCCTCCTCTTGGTCCCTACCTTAGCCCTATATATACCCATGGAGATCATGAAACCAAGGCTTGATCCAAGAGTTATCACCCTAGGCCTCCCTGTTGGGACCGGGTGCATGTTGACATGGATGCAGGTTCGTAATTTTAAAATTAATTACGTGTAGCGGAAGGTTTAGCATAAATAATTTCTCAAATTATTTAACCACACATCTAAGCATGCAATTTTATCTTGTATAGACATGATCATATATTTAAAATTTTATAGAAATGTAAACTAATTTACGTATTACCTCGCTTAACTCGAAGGAAGGGACAAGATCCAACCGTAAGCGTCCCTTGGAAGCTCCGCCTCTATTCGCGTCCACGCCGAGTATCTTCGGGATGACTTCGCAAAGCCACGAGTTTCGTGTTCTCAAGAACTACTAGATTCTCCGAGAACGTGACAAGAAAAACCAAGAGAGAAGTCGGAAGACTAACCACAAAAGGATGGCCGGAATCTAAATTCCGGCGAAACAAAAGAAGAGGCTTGCGACAAAATAATCCTTGCGGCAAACTCTAATTCCGGCAGCACCTTCTTTAGGCCAAGAGATGGTTGGGGATTCCTTCTCCGGCAGCAGGTGGTGGTCGGCAAGGAAAGGGCAGGGGTGGTCGGCTGGTGCTCCTTCTTGGGGCTGGTTGGCGCATGGCAAGAAGGGGAGAAGAGAAGGAGAGAAAGAGAGGGAGAGAGCCTATGCCTTCATCTCTTCCACTATTTTTCAAGCCTTGTTTGGGTCCTTTATATAGTAGCCTCTCAACCATCAAGCCTCTCAAATATGGAATAACTTATTCCATCATGCCAAGTTTGATTTTATATCATGGTTAAAATCATATTTTAATTCATGATAAAATCAATCAAGTCTCTTCTCTCCTATGGAATAAATTTCCTTATCATGGTAAATCAATCCATGATTGATTTTATAAAATAAACCAATCCATGGTTCATTTTAATTTCCATGAAGAAATAAACCAAACCCTGGTTTATTATAAAACAAACCACACTTGGTTTATTTTATAAATTGATCCAAAAACTTGGTTCTCTCCCTTTCTTGTGGTTGGCCAAGCAAAGAGGATGGAGGCCCTCTATGGCCGGCCCATCCAAGCCACGCGCCCAATGAATTAAACTTATTTAATTCATCTATTAAGTCTTCAAAAGACTTAACCATTTTACGCTTCCGATGCGTCTCTGAAAAATTCAGATTCGACTTATCGTTTGGCTCAACCAAACCTAATCTCTCTTGATTGGAAAATTCAATTTTCAACTCATTTTAAATCCCTCGGATTACTCGTAGTGCGTGTGACTAAATAGGCTTTCGATTTATGCTGGCCATCTATAATTAATCAATTATAGAACGATCATGAGTGACACCTAGTAGTACATCATGATCCCCAATTAATCGAAAGATCAACGGTTGACCTCAGAAACAATTCTGAATCCCTTCAGCAGCTATAATGAATCATGCCCCATTCCCTTCACCATCTTATACCCACTTAATTCAGGACATGATCTATGTGTGTCAGTCCCACTAGGCTGACTACGTCACACCTAGCCCAAGCAACGTTTTCTCGTCCTACGGATTCTAATTACTCTCATGTATTTAAGAGATTCATACTCTGAACATGTCATGCTCTGGCCAGAGGCTTCGAGTAACAATCCGACAATAGGCCACAGGTATACATCTCCTCGCATGGAGTGGTGAATCCTTTGTAGGCTGTTAAAACATCTTCGGGCAGTTTGGCTTATACCCAATCATCTTGGGTCCACACCTCCTTGGAGATGCTTGCTTAAGATGTCAAAGTATAAGTCTCCATGACCAAGATGACTTGAACACCGCAAGTCAAAGGAATATCTCACTTAAGCTGCAGTAAAAACTTCACTGACATATCTATTTGTAGACTACCATATGAATTTTTACAGCCAGCCACTCCAATGAACTAGTTCCCTTAACTAGCATTCATGTTTATCTCCGGACATCTCAATGTCACCAGCTAGTGAGAATCAGCTGATTAGAGAATAACCCATGCTAGTCTCAACAGAATTGATAGTGCCCGTATTTATCAATTCATCGACTAGAGACAATTTCAATACTTCACAATTGCACATGTAGAGATAATCACTAGTTGTGAATTTATCACAAATTGTCTCATGCTGTGAATTGTATTGCAAATATTCAGTAAATAAGTTTAAGATCTCAATCAAATACATAAACATGTATACTCAAATAGTGAATATTTATTTATTAAAATAAATGATTACAATCATAAGGCGATTGCCTTAGGACACTTCTCTCATATCACTAACAAACTCCCACTTAGCCTAATGCCAATCGCTACGGTGCCAAATACCACAGGCTCTAACATGACCCTCAAACTTGCTTTGAGGCAAGACCTTAGTTAAACGATCCGCTAAATTCCTTTCAGTGGGAATTTTCTCAATTTGTATATCATTCCTACTTATAATCTCTCTGATCAGATGATAGCGGCGAAGCACATGTTTGGATCGCTGATGAGACCTTGGTTCCTTCGCTTGTGCAAAAGCTCCATTGTGGTCGCAGTAAACCGGTATTGCTTCATCAATGGTTGGAACCACACCAAGTTTTGAGACAAACTTCTTGTTCCAGACTGCTTCCTTTGCTGCTTCCGAAGCTGCAATATATTCCGCTTCCGTGGTAGAATCCGCTACGGTGTCTTACTTGGAACTCTTTCAACTTATTGCGCCTCTATTCAAAATAAATACATATCCAGACTGAGATTTGGAGTCATCCTTATCTGTCTGGAAACTAGCACCTGTATACCCACGTACTACCATATCACCTTCTCCATATATTAGGAACACATCCTTAGTGCTTCTTAAGTACTTGAGGATTATCTTAACAGCCACCCAATGATCCATTCCTGGATCAGACTGGTATCTGCTTGTGACGCTAAGAGCATACGATACATCAGGCCTAGTACATAACATAGCATACATGATAGATCCTATCGTGGATGCATAAGAAATCATATTCATGCAAATCCTCTCATTTTCTGTGCGCGGACACATAGACTTCGAAAGGTTGATTCCATGCCTGATGGGAAGGTAACCTTTCTTGGATTCTGACATGCTAAACCTTTCTAGCACTCGGTCTATATATGTAGACTGCGAAAGACCAAGCAATCATTTTGATCTATCTCTATAGATTCTAATCCCAAGGATATAGGTTGCTTCTCCCAGGTCTTTCATGGAGAAAGTTTTGGACAACCAAATTTTAACTGACTGTAAGACTGATATATCGTTTCCTATAAGTAATATGTCATTGACATATAACACTAGGAATACGACTGCACTCCCACTAACCTTCTTGTACACACAAGGTTCGTCAGGATTTTGTGAGAAATCAAACTCTTTGATTGTCTCATCAAAACGGATGTTCCAGCTCTTGGATGCTTGCTTTAGTCCATATATGGATCGTCGAAGCTTGCATACTTTGATTTTATTAACCGATGTGAAACCTTCAGGTTGTATCATGTATACATCCTCAAGCAGGTTTCCATTAAGGAAAGTTGTTTTCACATCCATTTGTCATATCTCATAATCATAATGAGCTGCTATGGCCAGGAGCATCCGAATGGATTTAAGTATAGCTACTGGCGAATAGGTTTCGTCATAATCAAATCCTTGTTTCTGATGATATCCTTTTGCCACTAATCTAGCCTTAAAGGTAATAACATTACCTTCCATGTCAGTTTTCTTCTTGAAAACCCACTTGCACCCTATGGGCTTAATCCCTTCAGGTGGGTTAACCATGTCCCATACTTGATTTTTGTACATGGAATCCATTTCCGACTTCATGGCTTCATGTCATTTATCCCTTTCTGAATTTTTCAGAACATCTTCATAACTGATGGGTTCGTCATCGTTAATGAGTAACATGTCGTTCGATTCACTTATGAGAAATCCATATCTCTCTGGAATATTACGTGCCCTATCAGACCTATGAAGAAGTGGTGTTGTTTTAGGTTCAACTGATAGCTCATCATTATGAGTTATTGGTTGTGGGTCTAGACTAGGTGTCTTTGTAATGTCTATTGGAGTTTCTTGAACTTCTTCAAGTTCAATGCTACTCCCACTGTTTTCTTGTAATGGAAATTCTTTTCTAGAAATACAGCATGCCTTGAAACAAACACCTTTTGTTCCAAGGGATGATAGAATTGGTAACCTTTCGTTTCCTTAGGGTATCTGATAAGTAACATTTTATTGATTATTTTAGTTGCTAAAATCCATGTTTGACCCATGTTTTACTTGCTTAATTGTGAATTTATCCTAGGTATTAGAACTTA
>JAGFNQ010004215.1:23843-78898 GCA_024364735.1 Boesenbergia rotunda
CATTGATTGGTACTAAGTAATTCAATTTTAGTGAACTCCTGCACTTGTTAACAGTTTTCCTGTTGCATTTGATTTGATCCAGATTAGATGTCCCCAGTTCTGCCATTGCGCTCAAATCTGAATCTCTATTTTACATCCAAATGGTTTCTGAAGTTTCAATTCATATTTCTGTAATCCAGTTTGTATGTTCTGCAGTTTGCATCAGTTAAGTTCGACATTGGATTCAATTTCTAACACCTTGTATCAAGTCAAGTATTAGCACTAATCTTGTATCAGTTTGGTTGAAGATCGATTTGCATTTGGTTGTTTGGGGTAATAATTCCTGAAGAAGTCCTTTGAATTAGTATCAATCAAGATTTGGGTTGATTTCATATCAGATTGGTTTTCTGAATGAGGCTATGTTGCATTTAAGCTCCCAATTGTTTGAATACATTGGTTGATTTGCTTGGGTTAAGTTCCATAGCTGCGTTTCTATCCCTTTCACTGTATTTTCATTTCATATTTCAACCCAAAACCCAAAGTTAATTTGAACCCCAAAAATATCAACGACAAATAAACACAAGCGCGAATCAAACAAACTCTCAACTAGTACCTAGGAAAAATACAACCTGTGGCCCCTTTACTACGTTTTCATACTTGATTGCAAAAAGGGTTTCCAGCATTTATAAATATTCTAAATTTGAGATCCACATTCGTGACAGCCTATTTTGGGGAACATCAAATTTTTAGCGCCGTTGCCGGGGAAGCAACTAGTTGATTTGTTTGATTTTTGTGTGTGTGCTTATGGGCATATCATTTGATTCTATTTTCATGTGCTTTATCTTTTGTATATGGTTGCTGCCATTTTTCTTGTTTGTTTTGTGACAGGGCTGCAAGATCAAAATGTTTCAGCAATCCTATTCAAATTTTCAGCAACCAAACTATCAATTCCAACAAGGGCTGCCACAATGTCAGCCTCTCAACCAATTTCAGCAGCCCTATTCAGTCTTTCAGCCTCTTAACCAATTTCAGCAGCCACCACAGCAAGATTTCCAACAGCCCTACTCAAATTTCCAACAAATTCATAATGGGCCGCCCCAATTTTCAAATTTCGAGCAACCAATTCAGCAATTCCAGCCCCAATTTCAGCCACCTTATCAATAAGATCAACCACCTTTTCAAGGAATTCAGCAAGGGTGTCAAGATAATTTGAAATTTCAGCAACCACCCTTCCATCAAGTTCAACCAAACCCAAATTTTCAGCATCTTAACCACGATTTCCAGCAGCCTTTTGTAAGTTTTCAGCAAGGAAATAATCAATTTCAGCCTTAACCTCAGCCATGGCAGCAAGAATTTCAACCCATACAGAATTTTCAACAACCTCTTCCACATTCACAGTCATTCGATCCAAATTTTCAGTTTCAAAACCAAAATTTTCAGCCCACTCAATTTCAGTTTTCACCACCACAATTTCAACCTCAGATCCAAGATTTCCAGGGCTATAATTCTCAGCAAATTCAACCATCGTTCCAGCCAAATTTTCAGCAGTTTAATCAACCCATTCAATCATTTGAGCAGCCTCAACAGTTCCCATTTCAGAATACACAGCCTACTCTTGGTCTTCAGCAGCCTTATGTTACATTTCAAGACCAACAGGAGTTCGACACCAATCAGGGAGGCTTTGAGAATCCTGATGAGAGTGAGGCTCAACAACAATTGATGGAGATGCTACAACAAGTTCAACAACAACAACAAAACATTGGAAGACAAATGGAACAATTAGCTCATCAAATGGAACAAAGGCAAGCCCAAGAATCAGGACAATTATCTTCTCAAGCTACTCTTAATTCTGAGGGGTATGATGGTGATCTAATTTTGGGGAATGAAGAGGTTGTGTCAAATTTAAATACTCCAGATGCCGGATTTCTTGAAAATTTTTCAGCATTTCATTTCTCCACTCAAAACAGCCCCGGAGTTGATTTTTTATCAGTTCAAGGTGACCCTAGTGCATGGCCAAGTCCTTCTTCAAATGATCTTGCAAATTTGGTGGAAGAGGAAGAAGAAATCATTAAAATTAGGGCACCTACAACATGCATTCCTCCGGAGATTCCTATTCAAAATCCATTTCCAATTTCTTCAGCTCAAGAAGAAGATTCTGAAGCACTACAGGACCCTCCTCATCTTTTATTTTGTGATGATAGTTGTATTGATGGTCCTAATTTTTCTAATATTGTTGTTGTAGAAATTTATGAAGAAGCATGCATAGGAGATGATTCTACAGGTGTAGGGGATTGCACTAAGCTCAGGGACCACCACAAGATTCAGAAGATGAACCAGAAAGTGTAGGGACTTACATGGTGGAAGCAAGAACCCAAGGATCACCTGCTTTAGTTGAGTGTCCACCAGAACCTGAACCTGAAGTGGAGCATGTACTTGACCAGGAGGAGGCCACAGTTACATCTACTCTTGTAGAATCTCCAGGTATTTTTCAGCACGATCATGTAAGTATTCCTCTTAATTCTTTTGGAAATTGCATAGAGGTACCTCAAACTGATTTTATTATTTGTAATACACTTGTGGATACATCTCTTGTAGAATTTGAGTGTGAAAAATTGATAGAGGTACCTAGTGTAGAATTTACTGAAAATGAAGCATGCTGTGTTACATCAGATGCAAATGCTGAGTGTGAAAAATTTTTAGAAGTGCCTAGTATTGTTGATTGTTGTGATGAGTCTTTTGATATATCTTATGCTGAAAATAATTGTGAAAAATTTATTGAGGCACCTAGAATTGATTTCATTGGTGGTAATACATTGCTTGATACATCCTTGGTAGAAAATAACTGTGAAATTTCTATTGAAGTGCCAATAATTGATTTCATTATCTGTGATGAATTTCTGGATGCAAATTTTGTAGGAAATAATTGTGAAAAATTTATTGAGGCACCAAGAATTGATTTCATTGGATATGATGCAGTTTTGGATACATTTCATATAGAGACTGATATTATTTCATTTCTGTCTTACCCTGCACGCTTGAGAGGGGTATTACATTGTTTTGCAAGGTCTAGAAGACTTCTGGAGTGGGTGCTCCATCTGAACATACTCCAGCCTCCTGGAAGAATTTTCAAAAGGCATCAAGAAGGAGGAGTTGATTTACTCTAATTCGAAGCACTCCACCACTTACATGGGTCTTGTACCTGAATCGCCTGCGGCCACCGGAGAAAATTTTTGTAAAGTTCAAGTGTGGGGGAGTCCTAATTCTCTCAGCCACCCATGTTCCTCCACTACCACGATGGAGGCTACTTCTTGATAGACTCCGACCGCCAGAAATAAAGGGGAGTTTGTTCTTTCTTGCATTTTCCTTTATTGCATTTTTCACTTTTAAATTGAGTCCTTGCTAATAATTGCATGAGTAGAGTAGAATGACTAGGAGTCATTGTAGATACCATTTTAGTTTTCTTGGAAATTTGTTTCTTACATGACTAGGAATAAATGTATCCCTCTAGGTTATCTTCATGTCATTTTAGAGTCTTTTGAAAATAAATTAAATCTGGTTGTTAAAACTTAAGATTTAAGCTAATGGATGAAATCTTGGATGCTTGAGTACTACTTTCCTTTAGATTCTTAATTGAGGACTTGAGATGAATTATTTTTGCCTAGAGAGAATTAGCCTTATATTTGTGATACACATATGTTATTATACTCTAGAACTTGCTTAGGTTATTTCAAAACCATATTTCAATGATCGGATCACATCTATAGAGGCTAATTCATTTGTTTCCCTTTCCACATCAATTTTTAGCAATAATCATGTTTATCCTATTTGTCTTTCCCTATTCCTACTCTTAACTCCATTTTTTCTATGGACTTGTTGTTTGGGATGATTCTTAATGCTACCTTGCCCGAGACAAACAAGGATTTATGTGTGGGGGAGTGACTAGTGTTTTGGAAATATTTGGTATCAAGGAGGCACTTCAATTCGAAAAAAAAAAAAAATTTGCCCAATTGAGTTGAGCTTGGCAACAAGACTAAGTGAAGAATTCAGTTATGAATTGGAGATGAGTTATTCTTCATTGCAAATCCGACTGAAGGAAGTCTTCAGTGAGAAAAATAAAAAAAATAAAATAAAAGAGAGACGAAAAGAAATACATGAGCAAGAATGAGTTTGAGTTGAGTTTGGTGTCAAAGATTAGTAAGAAGGATGGAACCATTGGAGCATACAGATTTTTGTTGCTAATATAGAGATTCAAGCCATTTGTAGCCAAGTTTCATTCGGAAGAAAAAAAAAGAAACAAAGCACAAGTGGCACAAAAAAAAACTATGCCAAAGAAAAAAAAATCTGTGAAGTTATATTGGGACCGAAATTGGCTTGGCTCAAAAGTTGGGAAGTCAAGATCAGCAACCTTTTATAGGAAGTCTGAATTTAGAGGTTGTAAATCTGACGGAAGCTGACACAAGATGAGAAAACCTGGAGCTAAGAAACAATCTGTGCCAAAATGGAGAAATCTGTGAGTTGAATCTGAAATGGAGAAGGAACTGATCTGTGCTATAGAAATCAGGAACAATCTGCTAGAAGCTGAAATGCTGCTGTTCCTTGCTGTTAAAATCAGAAATATTTTAGGGAGAAGATGAATTTTAGCTGTACAGAATTCGAAATGATGAATAAAAACAGAGTTGAATGCTAAACTGCATTGCAAGCTGTGGAAAAACTGGAAATTCTGAGCTGAATATCAAGGATGGCTGCTGAAATGAGTAGGCTGCGAAGTATTGAATATCTTAAAGGACAATTATTGAAGCTGAGTTGGGGGAATCAGAGTGGAAAATGCAGCTGGAAAAGAAAATTCAGAAGATAGTGTTCCATGAAAGCAGTTTTGCACAAGTTTGGTATCAAGATGAAGCTGAATTTGATTTTCCGAGGCTGTAAATCAAGGCATCAAAGATATGAATGTATCAAAGAGTGATGAGTGCATCCTTTGCTGATCAGAATTGGAAGGAATGTGCCTGCTAGGATTGATAGATCAAAACAGAAAAAAAAATTTGTAGTGCCATGGTCTCAAGTGAAGCAATTGCATTCTCCACTACTACTTGATGCTAGGATCAATTGTGTAGCTGCTGGGGAGAAATCAGATTCTTGATTTTGAAGGTGATGCCATGAGCTGAAATCTGAAACAGAAAAAAATTTTAATGATAAAGAGGTGTGCCAACTTGAAGGTGAAGTGTAAAAAAAAAAGAGTTGTTTGGTGAGGGTTAAAAGTGGAGCATCTAATTCCCTAAGTGTTGCTTGGGTTCTCAAGTTTTTTTGATTCAAATCTGATCTACAATGCTCAAATTAAAGATTGAGAAAAAAAAAGAAAGAAAAAACAGTTCGAAATAAAAAGAGAAAAAGAGAAGGAAGAAGTAAAATGGCACAAATGGAGTTTTGGCATTGCAAATTTTCTCATCCGAGTCCAAGCTTTATTTCATTTCATTTCTGACCTTGCTAGAGGATAAAAGAAGAGAAAAAAAATCAGAAAAGAGAAGAAAGAAACAAAGTTGGCACGCAAGGTGGAAGTTGGCACATTGAGATCAATAGGTTTTTCTTCATCCAAATCAAAGGAATTATTCAAATTGGACTTCACCACACTTTTTATATCACTAGAGGACTGTAAAAAGAAGCAAAGTGCATCGGAAACATTTTTTAGCAACCAAGTCCTCCACTCCATCAAATTTTCCATTTTCTTGGTTTTTTACTTCATTTCTTACCATTTTCCATGTTTTCACTTGTTTTTGTAGATGTTGATCCTAATCATGAATAATGGTGGAGATTAGATAACAAGCAAGCCTATGGTAGTGCAAGAAGCATGTGTGTTTGAGTGAGCTCCATTTCCATCATCAACTTAGAACTTAAGGAGAGAGCCACCCAAATTTTCCTTGAAAGGCTAGTGAGTTAAATTCATCTCAATGACTCCTGAAGGATGAAAAGGCTAAGTTATTGATTTAAGGACAAGATACTAATCCATAGAGCTTAGATTTTTGAGAATTGACAACCTTAGGTAATTTCTTTTCATTTGCTTCTAATTATGCTTAAGAAAATCTAGGGGATACATACTTAGTGGTTTCGCGAGACGCTCAAGCTTAAGTGTGGGGGAGTTGATAAGTACCATTTTATTGATTATTTTAGTTGCTAAAATCCATGTTTGACCCATGTTTTACCTGCTTAATTGTGAATTTACCCTAGGTTTTAGAACTTACCTCTATTTTGGACTTAATTGCAAATCTGCACATATTTGAATTATTTCGCCACTAAATTTTTGATCTATTTTTGTAGGCAAGAAATGTAACGCCCCAAAATTTTCCCATATAGAATGTTATGAAATATCATGAGATTCATGAAATATTATTATGGAAGATCATGAAATATTATCATGAAATATTATGGAATCATGAATATGAAATATTATGGAATTCATGAAATATTATCATGAAATATTATGGATTCATGAATATGAAATATTAAAAATATTATGAAATAATATTTATGGGATATTATGAAATATTATGAATCCATGAAATATTATTAATATTATGAAATTTCATGATGGGCTTGGCTTAATGGGCTTTGATATGGATTAGTGCAAATTGTGATAAAAAGAAGAGGTAGAAAGGAGGAAGCAAGGATTGAACCTTGAACCTCCTAGTTGCACTCACCATGTCATAACCAATGAACCAAGCAATGTTTCTTGTAGAGAGGATAAGAAACATTCTTGTTGAATTCGGGGAAGCGAAGAGACATGTCTTTTCATGATAAGAGTATAAATAAGAGAGGGGGAAAGGAAGTTACACTTCCTCTTCTTCTTCCCCACTTCATTTTCGAAAACACCAAGAGCCCTCTCTCCCTTTCCATTTTCGAAAAAGCACCACCCTAGGGTTCTAACCCTAGGGAATTGGAAGGAAGAGGACCCATTGAAGGTTCTTGCCCTCTACTAAGTTCAAGGAGCCCTAGAGAAAATTTGAAAAAGAAGGATTTTCACTTGCCCTCCAAGTCTAGGGTACCCTACGGTTTAAAGAGAAGGTGAAATTCCAGCGCAAGGATGTAAGTGTCCTCTCGCCTGCAGTGTAATCGTTATTGTTTGATTTGTATGTTCTTCTTGTTGTTGTTTTTGAAAAAGGGAACCTTCTTCCCTTGTAACCATTCGGCCACCACCAAGCCTTGGGTCTTGGTTACTTCTTGTTGCATGAGGAGACCCCTAGGAACTTAGGGTACATATGTATGATGACTTCCCATCATGTTGTGATAACAAAAAGTAGGGTTAGCCACCCTACAACTTTCGGTCAAGAGGAGAAAGGCTAGGGCTTTTGGGTTGCTTGCTATCTTATTATGTTCCCATGATTAGTAGTGTAGATAAAATGTTGGTGTAAATGTTTGTGTGAAGATTTGATGTCAAAAACCTAGCCTAGCCATCCTACAAGTTTCGGCCACCCCTTGTAATTTAGGGTTAGTGGAAGCTAACCCCACTTTGAGGTATAAACCATATTTCAATTGTTAACATGAAATGCACTTGAGGTGTTTGTAGAAATGCATGAATGAATGCTTGATTGAAAAACCAAAAGAATTCCCTACCCTTGACTTTCGGGCAACCATGGTTCTAGGGTTGGGAAGTACTTAATGAACCCATGAAGCATGCTACCACTTATATGATGTGTGTATAATTTATGTGACCTATCATGTTAGGTATAAAAGCATGCCTTATAGCCCATGGGGCACCCTTATGACATGAACATGATGTGTTTGATAATATGCTTGAAAAAGGATACTCTACTGAAATTGGGATCAAGAGCACCCCTAAATGTGTGGTGTGTCCCTAGGGGATCATGAGCACCCTTGACGAGTGGTGTGCCCCTTTAAGATGTTATTAGGAGTACCTTTAAGCATATACATATATGTGTAATTGCATGTTAAGATACTTTACTTTGAAAGTTGTGTACCCGACTCGGAAGGGGGTTGTTAAACAAAATCCAATGTACATGTTAACTGAAGGTCATGGCATTGGTAGGACGGAAGGGTCCTGCCCTAAATGGATTGGTGGCTCGCTACCCCAACTCATTAGGGAACGCGCTTGATGTGGTACTACAACTGGGCCCTAGATGATACTATATTTTTATGTACTTACCTTTATGGAACCTTTTGAAAAACATTTTCTCATTTTGTGATGATCTTGTTCTGTAAAGCACTTAGAAATATTTGATGGGATGCTTATGATGCTTATAATTCTATCTTGATATGATCTTGTTCTGTAAAGCACTTAGAAATATTTGATGTGATGCTTACGATGCTTATAATTCTATCTTGATTACTGTGTACATGATATGAGGTATCAATATGGATTTTGCCAGTAAGCCCGGATTCTTACTAAGCATGTTTTGCTTACTACTTTCATGTTGTTTTCTTATGCTGCAGATAGCGGTAAGAAATACTTGAACTAAAGGAAGAGGCAGAGGGAAAGCTAAAAGATGTGTGTGGTGATGGTTCGGGAAAGAAAGAAGGATTCTTATCTACCATTTTTGTTTAGAATCTAAATTGCTTCCACTAAAGGATTACTTGTTGTATTACTATACTCTGATTGTGTGATGACTATGACTACTCTACTGTTGGTCAAGTTAGAGATATGGAACCTATGTTATGTTAGATAACTCTATGCTTGGTTGAGTTTAGAATTTAACTGATACATGTGAACTTTATAGAGGAAGACACTATCATTAGATGTCTAATTCTTGTTGTATGTATGCTAAGTGAAATGCTATAGATTTCCTATTTCCTGTTGCTTATGAATGCTTCTCATGCATGTGTCTAAGGCTAGATAACTCATGCTACATTCCTACTTGAGATTCCATGCTATAGTGTATTTATTGATGCCTTGTTTTCCTCTCCTTCAATGTTATGCTTAGCTGTTTAATTGGATCACTTGCAGTAGGTTATGTTTAGATCATGCCATACTCTATCTTGCTCAAACCATGTTTAGATCAGTAAATTACGAAGTTAAATGGTCTTCCTATTATGTTGTAAATGCATGTTGATATCCGAAACCTTGTTTGGTAAATTAGTCCTCAACAAGCATGCTTACTACTCTTCTTGCATTGTAATTGTTTCTACTTGATATGCATGCTTAACATGATAAATGATTATGAATGTATGGACCCGTAACCCCGCCTTTAGGGTAGATATAAGGGCGGGCGTTACAAGTTGGTATCAGAGCAAGTTTCCCCTCCACCACACACACATCAAGCTTCCTCCTGCCGCTTCCAAGTAAGAAATCCTAACTCGCCTTACTTTATTTATTTCATGTACAGTAATGATATAAATAGAGATGATTTATGCTTGCATAACAAGAAAAAGTAGCACTAATTCTTATGTTAGCTTATTTATCACCTGTATGCTAGATAATGACCAGAAGTTTTAAGATATGTGAACATGGATGAAACTTCCTCTTATATAAATATATGTATCCATTAATAATTTAGAATTTGGGGTAAGAGGGTGGTTACATATTGTAATCACTAGGGTAAACTACACCGATTAGGTGTGTGTTTTCCTCTGTATATATTTGCGAATTGAAAAAGGAATGGTTTAGTACTAACCATGTCATTTTCTTTTCAATTCCAGATGTTGCATGAGGACTACACTGAGAAGTGCCGCGAGCTGCTGGAGCAGATAGAGGCGGTTGAGTATTGTCCGACCCGGGGAATTCAAGGCAACATAGGGTTCTTGGATCGGCTCTTCTGGAAACTGGAGCGGGAAGGGTTTCCAGCCACGGACGATCATAGGATCGGAGCTTTACTTCGCTCATTGCCCAACCGGGCAAGAGAGGTTGCGCATCGGATCTGGGGACAGCACAGATGCGGCATCCCATATACGGAGTTGTGTAGGCAGCTCCTCCGCCATGAGTTCCCAGAAGATCTGGGAGACTCGGAGGAGGATTTCGAGCCGTCAGAGGAGGAGTCCGACCGTCTGAGGAGGACCCCGAGCCCTTTGAGGAGGATCCCGAGCCAGTTGAGGAGGATCCTGAGCCCTTCGAGGAGGATCCTGAGCCATTCGAGGAGGACCCTGAGCCCGTTGAGGAGGACCCTGAGCCCTTCGAGGAGGATCCTGAGCCCGTCGAAGAGGATCCCGAGCCCTTCGAGGAGGACCCCGAGCCGTTCGAGGAGGACCCCGAGCCATTCGAGGACCCCGAGCCCTTCGGGGAGGACCCCGAGTTCTTCGAGGAGAATCCAGAGCTGCTGGAGATGTTCGAGGACGACCCTGAAGCGGACGAGGAGATTCTCGAGATTGAAGAGGACGACCCGATCGGAACAGTAGAGGATCCTGAGGCGGGCCAGAGGGAGATGAGCGAGGAGGTAGTAGGCGTCGCTATGTTGTTCTTTATGTTGGGCATCACGGCAGCCCATCTTGCTCACTGAGTTGGACTAGTTTTATATGTAGACCTATAAGATGGAATAAAATAAATTTTGGGTAATATAATAAATAAGATCTCATTTACCTATATTAATCATGTGGCAAATAAGAATGAATAATTGGGGGAAACATGCTATGAGTTGGGTTGACCATAATCACGATAGGAAGGTGGAAGGATCCTTACTGAACTAAAAAGGAGGCTGACTAGCGCTCCAATATTGACTCTTCCCGAGAGCGATATGAGTTTCGATATGTACAGTGACGCATCCAAATTTGGGCTCGGAGCTGTGCTTATGCAAAATGGGAAGGTAATTGCCTATGCCTCTAGGCAACTGAAGGAACATGAAAGAAACTACCCTACCCATGACTTAGAGTTAGCAGTAGTAGTCTTTGCGCTGAGAATATGGAGGCACTACCTATATGGAACTCAGTGTAAAGTTTATACAGATCACCAGAGTCTGCGGTATTTCTTCACCCAGAAAGACCTGAATATGCGACAACGCCGATGGCTCGAGTTGGTCAAGGACTACGATTGTGAGATCCTGTACCATCCGGGAAAAGCCAACAAGGTAGCCGATGCTCTCAGTAGAAAATCATGTGCTGATTTGATGTCTTTATCAGCTTTGTCACAACCCTTAGGGGAAGAAATTATGAATTACGGGATTGAAATCATATCAGGATAGTTGTCCACCCTGATGATTGCGCCAACATTGTTCGGCGATATTCTGGAAAAGCAGAATCAAGATCCGAGTCTTCAGAGAATCAAGCAAGAGGTTCTTGAAGGCAAGGACGAGGGATTCCGGATTTCCGATAGCGGAGTCTTATATCTCCGGGATCGATTATGCGTTCCCGACGACTCCGACTTACGGACAAGGATACTCGAGGAAGCTCACGACACACCTTATGCGATGCATCCTGGGTCTACCAAGATGTATCAAGATCTGAAGGGCAAATTTTGGTGGTCTGGCATGAAGAAAGATGTAGCCCATTATATCAGCATGTGTTTGACCTGCCAGAGGGTCAAAGCAGAACACCAGAGACCTAGGGGAGTTCTGCAGCCTCTACCTATTCGCGAGTCGAAATGGGAGGACATATCTATGGATTTCATATCAGGGCTGCCTCGGACTACGAATGGATATGATAGTATATGGGTTATTGTGGACCGACTGACCAAGTCCGCGCATTTTCTGGCTATCAGGATGACTTATTCAGTTGAGCAGCTGGCTCAACTGTACGTCAAGGAGATTGTCCGACTACATGGGATTCCCAAGACCATCGTCTCTGACCGAGATGGTCGATTTACTTCTGATTTTTGGGGACACGTGCAGAAGGCCCTTGGCACGAAGCTGAAGTTCAGTACAGCCTTTCACCCTCAGACTGACGGGCAGACTGAACGAGTTAACCAGATACTAGAAGATATGTTACGAGCTTGCACCTTGGACTTCAAGGGAAGCTGGTGTCGATACCTGAGCCTGGCAGAGTTTGCTTATAATAACAGTCATCAGGCTACTATCGGGATGGCACCGTACGAGGCACTATACGGCAGAAAATGCAGATCTCCTTTATGCTGGCATGAGAGTGGTGAAAAGAGGGAGATGGGACTCCAGACCGATATTATTGATGAGACCACTCCGCCAAAGGATAGAGACTGCTCAGAGTCGGCAGAAGAGCTACGCTGATAAACGACGTCGACCACTCGAGTTCGAGGTTGGGGATTCGGTATTCCTGAAGGTAGCCCCTATGAAAGGGGTGATGAGATTCGAAAAGAAGGGGAAGCTGAGTCCGCGATACGTGGGACCCTATCAGATTTTGAGACGAGTAGGCAAGGTGGCCTACGAGCTGGAGCTACCGCCAGAAATGGCGGCCATCCACAACGTCTTCCATGTGTCGATGCTCAAGAAGTGTACCCCTTATGCGAGTCAAATGATAGAACCCCCACCAATACAAGATAAAGAGAACTTATGTTTCGAACGCCGGCCTATACAGATCTTAGACCGGGAAGTTAAAAAGCTAAGGAACAAAGAAGTACCTTTAGTAAAGGTTCTGTGGCGGGATGAACCATTCGAAGAAGCCACATGGGAAAGAGAGGAGGCAATACGATTAAAGTATCCGAAATTATTTTAAAATTCGGGACGAACTTTTTATAAGGTATGGAGGATTGTAACGCCCCAAAATTTTCCCATATAGAATGTTATGAAATATCATGAGATTCATGAAATATTATTATGGAAGATCATGAAATATTATCATGAAATATTATGGAATCATGAATATGAAATATTATGAAATTCATGAAATATTATCATGAAATATTATGGATTCATGAATATGAAATATTAAAAATATTATGAAATAATATTTATGGGATATTATGAAATATTATGAATCCATGAAATATTATTAATATTATGAAATTTCATGATGGGCTTGGCTTAATGGGCTTTGATATGGATTAGTGCAAATTGTGATAAAAAGAAGAGGTAGAAAGGAGAAAGCAAGGATTGAACCTTGAACCTCCTCGTTACACTCACCATGTCATAACCAAAGAACCAAGCAATGTTTCTTGTAGAGAGGATAAGAAACATTCTTGTTGAATTCGGGGAAGCGAAGAGACATGTCTTTTCATGATAAGAGTATAAATAAGAGAGGGGGAAAGGAAGTTACACTTCCTCTTCTTCTTCCCCACTTCATTTTCGAAAACACCAAGAGCCCTCTCTCCCTTTCCATTTTCAAAAAAGCACCACCCTAGGGTTCTAACCCTAGGGAATTGGAAGGAAGAGGACCCATTGAAGGTTCTTGCCCTCTACTAAGTTCAAGGAGCCCTAGAGAAAATTTGAAAAAGAAGGATTTTCACTTGCCCTCCAAGTCTAGGGTACCCTACGGTTTAAAGAGAAGGTGAAATTTCAACGCAAGGGTATCACACTCTGACTTCCCTGTGCCGTCATCGACATATAACACTAGGAATACGACTGCACTCCTACTAAACTTCTTGTACACACAAGGTTCGTCAGGATTTTGTGAGAAATTAAACTCTTTGATTGTCTCATCAAAACGGATGTTCCAGCTCCTGGATGCTTGCTTTAGTCCATATATGGATCGTCGAAGCTTGCATACTTTGGTTTATTAACCGATGTGAAACCTTCAGGTTGTATCATGTATACATCCTCAAGCAGGTTTCTGTAACGCCCGCCCTTATATCTACTCTCGGGGCGGGGTTACGTGCAATCAATCATATAATTATTTTCTTTCTTCTAGCATAAAATTAAAACAAACAATGCAAGGACTAAGTACTGAGCATGCTTGTTTAAAACTACCAAGTGATATTTACAAGTGCTAAGCATATTAGTCAGTGCATGCCAATCAGATATCATGCTTTAATGATTAGAACATGGTAGGTTCACAAGTAGTTCAACTCAACATATAAGAGTAATTCAAGTGTAATCTCTAATATTCAAAAGTACCAACTCTAATCACTAGCATTTATTATTGAAGAAAACATCATCATAGGCATAGTAATGTAGATATAAAAATCTTTCTTTCCCGAGCCACCACCCCACACATCTTCAGCCCTCCTGCCTCTTCCTTTAGTTTAAGTGTCCCTTACCCTTATCTGCAGCATAAGACAACACATAAACTAGTAAACACAAATGCTTAGTAAGGATCCTGTCCTACTCGCAAAATCCATACGAAGAATATAACATGTACACATAAGGAATCATAAGCATGAGTTTATCATAGCATACTAAACATCAAAGTTTCTAAGCATGCAGTATAAAGTATCTTAAGCATACCCTTCACATATAATAAATGTTTTCAAAACAATTCCATAAAGGTATTACTTAAAAATATTTCAACATCATATAGGGCCCAGTTGTGTACCACATAATGCGCGTTCCCTAATGAATTGGGGTAGCGAGCCACCAATCCCATTAGAGCAGGACCCTTCCGTCCTACCGGAGCCATGACCTTAAGTTAACATGCACCCCGGATTTTTTTAACGACCCCCTTCCGAGTCGGGTACACAACTTACAATGTAAAATACTTATCATGTCTTTACATATAAGCTAAGGAGTACTCCAAATTCACTTCTCAAGGGACACACCACTCTTCAAGGGTGCTCATGATCCCATAGGGACACACCACACAACATAAGGGTGTTCTTGATCCCATACTTAGTGGAGTATCCTTTCAAGCATTTTAACATACACATCACATGCAATCTCATAAGGGTGCCCCATGGGCGATAAGACATGCTCATACATACATCATGCTTCAACCACTTAAACATACTTTATATATGACAAGATTGGTCACATAGATCATACTCATATCATAGGAAATAGTAGCATGCTTCATGGATTAAATTCATTCTTCCTAACCCTAAACTAGGGTTTGGCCGAAATTCATAAGGTAAGGATAGGTTAGGTTTTTGACATCAAACATCCCATACAAGCATCACATATCTATACATCATGTATCATACTAAGCATAGCATACATCATGGGGTAATCAACCTTCACAACCCTAATGTTCCTTGCCTTGGCCGAAAGTCATGCTAGGGAAAAATTAAGTTTTCCAATCAACCATTCCATTTAAACATCACATGCATATACATATCATCATCCCAAACATAAGCATATCTCATAGGGTACATCCCATGCAAGCATCACATATATATATATCATGTATCATACTAAGCATAGCATACATCATGGGGTAATCAACCTTCACAACCCTAATGGTTCATGCCTTGGCCGAAAGTCATGCTAGGGGGAAGTTAAGTTTTCCAATCAAACATTCCATTTAAACATCACATGCATATACATATCATCATCCCCAAACATAAGCATATCTCATAGGGTAGTTTAACCTTCACAAACCCTAATCTATTCATGTTGGCTGAAAGGTGTAAGGTAGGGGAATTAGGGTTTTTGAAATCAAACTTTCTCACCAACAATTACACAAACACCTCATATACATATCATGCCACATATTAAGCATGAATACATCATAGGATAATCATCCAACCCTAAACCCTAGTTTCTTTCCTTGGCCGAATCTTGTAGGGTCTCAACCCTAGTTTTTGTCATCACATCATGAAGGAAACAACATATAAATATACCCTAAGTTCCAAGGAGTCTTCTCATGCATCAAGGAGTAACCAAGGCCTTCCCTTAAGGGGTGGCCGAAACTTACACAAGGGCAAAATCCAAGTTTTTGTTCATAACATCATGAAGGGAAACAACATATACATATACCCTAAGTCTCAAGGGGTCTTCTCATGCATCCAGGAGTAACCAAGGCCTTCCCCTAAGGGGTGGCCGAAACTTGCACAAGGGATTTTCCTTTTTTCGAAAACAAGAAGAACAATAGAATCATGCACAATAATTACACTGCAGGCGAGGGGATACTTACATCCTTTCGCTTGAAAATCACCTTCTCTAAATCCTTAGGGTGCCCTTCGTTGAAGGAAGAGTGAGAGTTCCCTTTGCTAGAACTCCTCTAAACACTTGGCCCTAGTAGAGGGCAAAAATCCTTGGATGGGGTCTTCTTCCTTCCAATTCCCTAGGGTTAGAACCCTAGGGTATATTTTCGAAAATTGCAAAGGGAGAAGGGCTAGGGTTTTCGGTGGGAAGAGTGAGGAAGAAGAAGAGAGGAAGTTATTCCTCCCTCTCCCTTTCTTATTTACACTATTCTCATGAAGGGACATGTCTCTTCACTTCCCTAGCTTTAACGAGCATGTTTCTTATTCTCTCAACATGAAACATTGCTTGGTGCATTGGTTAAGACATGGTTAGTGTAACTAGGAGGTTCAAGGTTCGATCCTTGCTTCCTCCTTTCTACACTTTCTTTTTATCACATTTTGCACTAATCCACATCAAAGCCCATTAAGCCAAGCCCATCATGAAATTTCATAATAATAATGTTTCATGAATTCAAACATTATATATGGGAAAATTTGGGGTGTTACAATCCCTCGTACCTTATAAAAAGTTCGTTCCGAACTTAAAACAGTTCCGGATACCTTAATCGTATTGCCTCCTATCGTTCCCAAGTGGCTTCTTCGAGTTGCTCGTTCCGCCACAGAACCTTTACTAAGGGTACTTCCTTGTTCCTTAGCTTTTTGACTTCCCGATCTAGGATCTGAATAGGTCGCCGTTCGGAACTTAGGTTCTCTTGATTTTGTACTGGTTGGGGCTCTATAATTTGGTCCTTATCAGAGGTACATTTCCTGAGCATTGATACATGGAAGACATTGTGGATAGCCGATATTTCTGGCGGTAGTTCCAGCTCGTAGGCCACTTTGCCCACCCGTCTCAGGATTTGGTACGGTCCCACATATCGCGGACTCAGCTTCCCTCTTTTCCCGAATCTCATAACCCCTTTCATAGGGGCCACTTTAAGGAATACTGAATCCCCAACATCAAACTCTAGTGGTCTGCGTCGCTTATCAGCGTAGCTTTTCTGCCGACTCTGAGCAGTCTCTATCCTCTGGCGGATATTCTTGATAGCCTGAGTGGTCTCATCTATAATATCAGTTTGAAGTCCCATCTCCTTCTTTTCACCACTCTCAAGCCAGCATATAGGAGATCGGCATTTCCTTCCGTATAGCGCTTCGTACGGTGCCATCCCGATAGTAGCCTGATAACTGTTGTTATAAGAAAACTCTGCCAGGCTTAGGTATCGACACCAGCTTCCCTTGAAGTCCAAGACACAAGCTCGTAACATATCCTCTAATATTTGATTCACTCTTTCAGTTTGCCCGTCAGTCTGGGGGTGAAAGGCCGTACTGAATTTCAGCATCGTGCCAAGAGCCTTCTACACGTGTTCCCAAAAATCCGAAGTAAATCGACCATCCCGATCAGAGATAATGGTCTTGGGAACCCCGTGTAATCGAACAATTTCCTTGACGTACAGTTGAGCCAACTGCTCTATTGAGTAGGTCATCCTGATAGCCAGAAAATGGGCAGACTTGGTTAGCCTGTCCACAATAACCCATATACCATCATATCCATTCGTTGTTCTAGGTAGCCCTGAGATGAAATCCATAGAGATGTCTTCCCATTTCCACTCGGGAATCGGCAGAGGTTGCAGAACTCCTCCAGGCCTCTGGTGTTCTGCTTTGACCCTATAGCAGGTCAAACACATACTGATATAGTGGGCTACATCTCGCTTCATACCGGACCACCAAAACTTGCTCTTCAGATCTTGATACATCTTGGTAGACCCAGGATGCATCGCATAAGGCGTTCCGTGAGCTTCCTCAAGGATTCTTGTCTGTAAATCGGAGTCATCGGGAACACATAATCGATCCCGAAGATATAAGACTCCGCTGTCTGAAATTCGAAATCCATTGTCCTTGCCTTCGAGAACCTCTTGCCTGATCCTCTGAAGGCTCGGATCATGATTCTGCTTTTCCAGAATATCGTCGAATAATGTCGGCGCAATCATCAGGGTGGATAACTGTCCTGGTATGATTTCAATCCCAAAATTCGTAATTTCTTCCCCTAAGGGTTGTGACAAAGCTGATAAAGACATCAAAGTATCACATGATTTTCTACTAAGTGCATCGGCTACCTTGTTGGCTTTCCCCGGATGGTACAGGATCTCACAGTCATAATCCTTGACCAATTCAAGCCATCTGCGCTGTCTCATATTCAAATCTTTCTGGGTGAAGAAATATCGCAGACTCTGGTGATCTGTATAAACTTTACACTGAGTTCCATATAGATAGTGCCTCCATATTCTGAGTGCAAAGACCACCGCTGCTAGTTCTAAGTCATGGGTAGGATAATTCCTTTCATGTTCCTTGAGTTGCCTAGAGGCATAGGCAATTACCTTCCCATTCTGCATAAGTACAGCTCCGAGTCCCAGTTTGGATGCGTCGCTGTACATATCGAAACCCGTATCGCTTTCTGGAAGAGTCAATATCGGAGTGCTAGTCAGCCTCCTTTTCAGTTCAGAAAAGCTCTTCTCACATTCATCGGTCCATATATATTTCATGTCTTTCTTAGTAAGAGCTGTCATAGGGGCAGCAATCCGAGAGAATCCCTCTACGAATTTTCTGTAATAGCCTGCTAGCCCGAGGAAACTTCTGATTTCACTGGCATTCTTGGGTCTGGTCCAGTTACTTACAGCTTCGATTTTAATTGGGTCCACCATTACTCCTTCCTTGGAGATAACATGTCCCAAGAATGATACTTGGTCGAGCCAGAACTCACATTTGGAAAATTTGGCATACAGTTGTTCCTTCTGAAGGATCTGTAGTACTTTACTCAGGTGTTCAGCATGTTCTTCGGGCGTTCTCGAATATATAAGGATATCGTCGATAAAGACGATCACAAATCTGTCGAGAAATGCCGTGAATACCCGATTCATTAAGTCCATAAACATAGCTGGAGCATTGGTAACTCCAAATGGCATAACTACGAACTCATAATGTCTGTATCTGGTTCGGAAGGCCGTCTTCGGTATATCCTCCTTTTTCACCCTGACTTGGTGATTACCAGATCTCAGGTCAATTTTAGAGAAAACCGTGGCTCCCTTCAGTTGATCGAACATGTCATCTATCCTGGGTAGAGGGTACCTGTTCTTGACAGTCACGTTATTCAGTGCTCGATAGTCGATACACATTCGCATCGACTCATCCTTCTTTTTCACGAATAGTACGGGAGCTCCCCAGGGAGAATGACTAGGGCGAATGAGTCCCTTGTCAAGTAGCTCCTGCAACTGTCCCTGTAGTTCTTTTAATTCCGTCGGCGCCATACGGTACGGTGCTTTAGAAATGGGGTTAGTACCAGGAATCAATTCAATTCCAAATTCTATATCTCTTTCAGGTGCTAACCCTGGTAGGTCATCGAGAAATACCTCTGGGTAATTGCATATGACTTTGACGTCTTCTAGCTTCGGGCCCTCTGTAGGACTGGTAGCAACCACATGAGCTAGGAACCCAGAGCATCCATTTTCTAACATCTTCCTTGCTTTCAGAGCCGATAAGAATTTGCTTGTCCTCTTCTTCGGCTCTCCGATAAATTCAAATAGGATTCCCGTATCAGGTCAGAAAATAACTTTTCATTTACGGCACTCGATGGAGGCACCGTATTTGTTCAAGAAATCCATGCCCAATATCACATCATAATCTTGCATATCAAGCACAATCAGGTCGCAATAGAGTTCCCTTTCTGCAATTCTGATTGGTGCGGCACGCAGCATTTGGGTAGAGGGCATCACCTCACCCGAGGGCAGTGTAGTCAGAAATTTGCAGTCTAAATCTTGCAGTGATATGTCATTTCTTTTGGCATATTGCACAGAGATAAACGAATGTGTTGCCCCAGTGTCAAATAAAACAGTAGCATACTGACTGTAAATAAATATCTGACCTGTGACAACGGTAGAGGCAGTCGCCACGTCTTCTTTCGTAAGAGAGAAAACCCTGGCGTTCGTCGTGGCAGGCGGGGCCTCTAATCTCCCCTGGCATATAGGAGTACCATCAATAGCTGCCTGCATCTGGTGTAACTGGGGATGAGCACCTTTGTATTGGGCATGCTGCGGCTGAGATGCTTTGGCTGCAATAGGACACTCTCTGGCCATGTGTCCTTCCTTTCCGCAGGTGTAGCATCTCCTGGCGCCTAAGAGGCATGTCTCGAGGTGCATCTTCCCACAAGTGGCACATGTGGGATATTTAGGCTTCTTGCCTCCTGTACCACTGGAAGATTTATCCCATGGCTTCCTCTTTCCGTTGTAGTTCTTTTTCCAGTGGGGGTTGCTATTCTGAGGTTTCTGACCTCCCGACTGACTCTGACTCTTGCTGGCAGTCAGTGGCTAGCTCTGCTGGTTAATATTCTTTAGATAATGCTCGGTAATAAGGGTGCTGCTGAACAGCTCCTCTGCAGTCTGGGGCCTATTAACGCCGCCGACTACATTCAGAGCTATCTCGGGCCTGAGCATCTTGAGCATTAATCTGACCCTTTCTTTCTCTGTACTGACCAGCTCCGGACATAATCGTGCCAGTCGGTTGAATTGCTTAACGGCATCGTTGACTGAGAGATTTCCCTGCCGGAATTCAGTGAACTCATCAAAGTGCCTATTTGTGACTCGCATATTAAAGAATTCCTCCAGAAATTCGGACTCGAAGTCCTTCCACTTCATCTGGTCCACTGACCTTCTAGCTTTTACCCGTTCCCACCACATCCTGGCGTCGCCAGTGAGGCAGAACGAGACACATTTAATTTTCTCATGCTCGGGCCAGTCTAATAATTCCACTGTGCTCTCAACTGTCTTGAGCCAGGCCTGGGCATCCCAGGGCTCGCATGTGCCAGAGAACTTTTCCGGCTTCAGTCTCTGCCACTGAACCAGATAGGCCTCCTGTCGAACTCCTCTGGCCGGAGTGTCCGGGGGTGCCTGTGCAGTTGGGGGCTCAGTAGGTATCACACTCTGACTTCCCTGTGCCGTCATCGACATATAACACTAGGAATACGACTGCACTCCCACTAACCTTCTTGTACACACAAGGTTCGTCAGGATTTTGTGAGAAATTAAACTCTTTGATTGTCTCATCAAAACGGATGTTCCAGCTCCTGGATGCTTGCTTTAGTCCATATATGGATCGTCGAAGCTTGCATACTTTGGTTTATTAACCGATGTGAAACCTTCAGGTTGTATCATGTATACATCCTCAAGCAGGTTTCTGTAACGCCCACCCTTATATCTACTCTCGGGGCGGGGTTACGTACAATCAATCATATAATTATTTTCTTTCTTCTAGCATATAATTAAAACAAACAATGCAAGGACTAAGTACTGAGCATGCTTGTTTAAAACTACCAAGTGATATTTACAAGTGCTAAGCATATTAGTCAGTGCATGCCAATCAGATATCATGCTTTAATGATTAGAACATGGTAGGTTCACAAGTAGTTCAACTCAACATATAAGAGTAATTCAAGTGTAATCTCTAATATTCAAAAGTACCAACTCTAATCACTAGCATTTATTATTGAAGAAAACATCATCATAGGCATAGTAATGTAGATATAAAAATCTTTCTTTCCCGAACCACCACCCCACACATCTTCAGCCCTCCTGCCTCTTCCTTTAGTTTAAGTGTCCCTTACCCTTATCTGCAGCATAAGACAACACATAAACTAGTAAGCACAAATGCTTAGTAAGGATCCTGTCCTACTCGCAAAATCCATACGAAGAATACAACATGTACACATAAGGAATCATAAGCATGAGTTTATCATAGCATACTAAACATCAAAGTTTCTAAGCAAGCAGTATAAAGTATCTTAAGCATACCCTTCACATATAATAAATGTTTTCAAAACAATTCCATAAAGGTATTACTTAAAAATATTTCAACATCATATAGGGCCCAGTTGTGTACCACATAATGAGCGTTCCCTAATGAATTGGGGTAGCGAGCCACCAGTCCCATTAGAGCAGGACCCTTCCGTCCTACCGGAGCCATGACCTTAAGTTAACATGCATCCCGAATTTGTTTAATGACCCCCTTCCGAGTCGGGTACACAACTTACAAAGTAAAATACTTATCATGTCATTACATATATGCTAAGGAGTACTCCAAATTCACTTCTCAAGGGACACACCACTCTTCAAGGGTGCTCATGATCCCATAGGGACACACCACACAACATAAGGGTGTTCTTGATCCCATACTTAGTGGAGTAGCCTTTCAAGCATTTTAACATACACATCACATGCAATCTCATAAGGGTGCCCCATGGGCTATAAGACATGCTCATACATACATCATGCTTCAACCACTTAAACATACTTTATATATGACAAGATTGGTCACATAGATCATACTCATATCATAGGAAATAGTAGCATGCTTCATGGATTAAATTCATTCTTCCTAACCCTAAACTAGGGTTTGGCCGAAATTCATAAGGTAAGGATAGGTTAGGTTTTTGACATCAAACATCCCATACAAGCATCACATATCTATACATCATGTATCATACTAAGCATAGCATACATCATGGGGTAATCAACCTTCACAACCCTAATGTTCCTTGCCTTGGCTGAAAGTCATGCTAGGGAAAAATTAAGTTTTCCAATCAACCATTCCATTTAAACATCACATGCATATACATATCATCATCCCAAACATAAGCATATCTCATAGGGTGCATCCCATGCAAGCATCACATATATATATATCATGTATCATACTAAGCATAGCATACATCATGGGGTAATCAACCTTTACAACCCTAATTGTTCATGCTTGGCCGAAAGTCATGCTGGGGGGAAGTTAAGTTTTCCAATCAAACATTCCATTTAAACATCACATGCATATACATATCATCATCCCCAAACATAAGCATATCTCATAGGGTAGTTTAACCTTCACAGACCCTAAGGTTTCATGCCTTGGCCGAATGGTGTAAGGTAGGGGAATTAGGGTTTTTGAAATCAACTTTCACACAAACATTTACACAAACACCTCATATACATATCATGCCACATATTAAGCATGGAATACATCATAGGATAATCATCCAAACCCTAAACCCTAGTTTCTTTTCCTTTGGCCGAATCTTGTAGGGTCTTCAACCCTAGTTTTTGTCATCACATCATGAAGAGAAACAACATATAAATATACCCTATGTTCCAAGGGGTCTTCTCATGCATCAAGGAGTAACCAAGGCCTTCCCTTAAGGGGTGGCCGAAACTTACACAAGGGCAAAATCCTAGTTTTTGTTCATAACATCATGAAGGGAAACAACATATACATATACCCTAAGTCTCAAGGGGTCTTCTCATGCATCCAGGAGTAACCAAGGCCTTCCCCTAAGGGGTGGCCGAAACTTACACAAGGGATTTTCCCTTTTTCGAAAACAAGAAGAACAAAAGAATCATGCACAACAATTACACTGCAGGCGAGGGGATACTTACATCCTTTCGCTTGAAAATCACCTTCTCTAAATCCTTAGGGTGCCCTTCGTTGAAGGAAGAGTGAGAGTTCCCTTGGCTAGAACTCCTCTAAACGCTTGGCCCTAGTAGAGGGCAAAAATCCTTGGATGGGGTCTTCTTCCTTCCAATTCCCTAGGGTTAGAACCCTAGGGTATATTTTCGAAAATTGCAAACGGAGAAGGGCTAGGGTTTTCGGTGGGAAGAGTGAGGAAGAAGAAGAGAGGAAGTTATTCCTCCCTCTCCCTTTCTTATTTATACTATTCTCATGAAGGGACATGTCTCTTCACTTCCCTAGCTTTAACGAGCATGTTTCTTATTCTCTCAACACGAAACATTGCTTGGTGCATTGGTTAAGACATGGTTAGTGTGAGGTTCAAGGTTCGATCCTTGCTTCCTCCTTTCTACACTTTCTTTTTATCACATTTTGCACTAATCCACATCAAAGCCCATTAAGCCAAGCCCATCATGAAATTTCATAATAATAATGTTTCATGAATTCAAACATTATATATGGGAAAATTTGGGGTGTTACAGTTTCTATTAAGGAAAGCTATTTTCACATCCATTTGTCATATTTCATAATCATAATGAATTGCTATGGCCAGGAGCATCCGAATGGATTTAAGCATAGCTACTGGAGAATAAGTTTCGTCATAATCAATTCCTTGTTTCTGACGATATCCTTTTGGCACTAATCTAGCCTTAAAGGTAATAACATTACCTTCCATGTCGGTTTTCTTCTTGAAAACCCACTTGCACCCTATGGGCTTAATCCCTTCAGGTGGGTTAACCAAGTCCTATACTTGATTTTTGTACATGGAATCCATTTCCGACTTCATGGCTTCAAGTCATTTATCCCTTTCTGAATTTTTCAAAACATCTTCATAACTGATAGGTTCGTCATCGTTAATGAGTAACACGTCGTTCGATTCACTTATGAGAAATCCGTATCTCTCTGGAATATTGCGTGTCCTATCAGACCTATGAAGAAGTTGTGTTGTTTTAGGTTCAACTGATAGCTCATCATTATGAGTTATTGGTTGTGGGTCTAGACTAGGTATCTCTGTAATGTCTATTGGAGTTTCTTGAACTTCTTCAAGTTCAATGTTACTCCCACTATTTTCTAGTAAAAGAAATTCTTTTCTAGAAATACAGCATGCCTTGAAACAAACACCTTTTGTTCCAAGGGATGATAGAATTGGTAACCTTTCGTTTCCTTAGGGTATCCAATAAATAGACATTTATCAGACTTAGCATCCAATTTGTCTGATACAGTCTGCTTTACATAAGCAGGGCAACCCCATATCTTTAGGTGAGATAAATGAGGTTTCTTACTATTCCACGTCTGATATGGAGTAGTAGAGACTACCTTGGTCGGGACTTTGTTTAGTAAGTAAACAACTGTCTTAAGCGCATAGCCCCAAAAGGATTTTGGAAGAGTTGCATGATTCATCATAGATCCAACCATGTCCATCAAGGTTCGGTTACACCTCTCAAATACACCATTATGCTGTGGTGTATATGGCGGAGTCCATTGAGACACTATCCCATTGTCCCTAAGATAATCATGAAACTCTTGACTTAAGTATTCATCACCCCGATCGGATCGAAGTATCTTAATTCTTTTGCCAAGCTATTTCTCTACTTCACTTCTGAACTTTTTCAATTTCTCAAAAGCTTCAGATTTGTGTTTCATTAAGAACACATACCCAAATCGTGAGTGATCATCGATAAAGGTAATGAAGTAGCTATAACCTCCTTGTGCAAGAGTTGACATTGGTCCACATACATCAGTATGTATTAGACCAAGCAATTCTCCCACTGGTTTACCTTTTCTGGAAAAGGGTAATTTGGTCATCTTGCCTTAAGCATGATTTGCATGTATCAAATGAACCGGGTTCAAATGATTCCAGAATTCCACATCGGTGTAATTTGGTCATGTGTTTCTTACTTACATGGACAAGACGACAATGTCACTTATAGGAGTCTATTTGATTATCTATTCGAGCACGTTTGTTGCTAACTTCGATATTGAAAACGTCACCGGATAAATCTAACATGTAGATACCATTGCATAAAGTTCTGGTCCCATAAGAACACCATTTAAAGTTATGTAACAGCAATTGTTACTAAAAGTTAAATGAAAACCCTTTTCATTCAAGCATGAAATAGATACAATGTTCTTTATTAACGAAGGAACAAAATAACAATTATCCAATTCTAAGACAAGTCCAGTAGGGAGCTTTAGCAAATATGTTCCGATGGCAACAGCAGCAATCTTTGCTCCATTTCCAACTCCCAAATTCTCTTCTCCCTTGACGAGTCTTCTTCTATTCCTTAGCCCCTGTATGTCATTACATATATGTGAGCTACACCCAGTATCAAGTACCCAGGTGTCCGAGGAAATAGAGTGACATTCAATAACGAAGATACCTGAAGAGGATGGGGCATCGGATGCCTTCTTCTTCAGGGACTCAAGATAAACCTTGCAGTTTCTTCGCCAGTGGCCCTCCTTGCCGCAGTGATGGCAAGTGCCTTTTGGTGCCTTTTCAATCTTTTTGGTCTTTTTCTTCCTTCCCTTATTTTGTTCTTTAGGCTTCCTCTTAGAGCCTTTCTTTGAGGAACTAACTAACAGTACCGTCTTCTAATCCTGCTTTACAAAAGGCTCTATAGTCTTCAGCAGGTTAAGCAACTCAGGAATGGTAGTCTCCAGTTTGTTCATCTGATAGTTCATCACAAACTGTGAGTAACTCTTGGGCAAACAATGCAGAATTAAGTCAATACTTAGTTTGTGATCCATTGTAAATCTGAGTGTGCCTAGTCGCTCAATGTACCCCAACATCTTCAACACAAACTGTGAAACAGAAGTGCCTTCCTGCATCTTAGAGGTGAAGAGGAGTCAGGAGACCTCAAACCTTTCGGATCTCGCCTGCTCGTCAAACAGCTCATGAAGATGGAAGACGATGGTATGAGCATCCATATGCTCATGCTGCTTTTGTAGCTCAGGTACCATAGCTGCTTTTCTGATAGGCCACTATCCGGTCTGGAGTTGCATCTCTAGGAGGATGGTTGGGAAGTTGTTCTTTAAGGACATAAGCAAGCTTTTCTGCCATGAGGACTATCCTCAGGTTTCGAAGCCAGTCCATGAATTTTGGCCCAGTCAGCTTATTGGTGTCCAAAATGGAATGCAAATTTAGAGAAGACATGATCAGGTGATTATCCTAGAAATACAAATTGAGGTTATGTGATGAGAATGATAAAGAATGCATCAATATACATTAATTAAATCTTATTTATTTTTCAAATTGAATAACCCTTTTTATCAATTCGGGAGATCGTAGGAACATCACTAAATAGGTTGATATCCAACCATAGATAAGAATAACCATGGCTAGAGTCCATCAGGTTATTCATAGCTATGAAGGTAGGTAATTATACCGATTACATATTATACATATGTAACTATCACATTATGCTATCAACTAATTGAGTGTTTGCATAAATCATTGGGTTGTTAACTCATTAACAAGTATGCAACAATATACATAGCACCCAACTGCACCTCTCTTTACATCGACCTTGGCTGTGGCACAACAAATCGATGCTCCTAGCTTAAGGCTGACCCATTAATCAAGAAATAGTTTTAATATAGTTGGAGCTCATTCAACCGTTTAGTCAGGCTTGGATGTGTCCAACAAGCAAAACTAAGGATTGACCTCTGACTCCAACTATATTAATCATAAACTAATTCCATGGTTTGAACATGTTGAGGTTCAAGGCGGGCATGGATGTGTCCATCAACCCAAACGAGAAACAAAACTCTGGTTCTAACCATATTAATGGAAGGTGTTCGCCTTCATATTTTGTAAGGGGTTTTGGGTCTCATCCTTTTCTTTTATGCACATTTATGACATATAATTATGTCATGTTTTAACGATTTCCTTCATAAAGTATGTATGTGACTTAATTTATCATGTCTCATTAATTGAATTAGGAACCGGATTTTCTAATTCTAATTTCATACTTCATTCAAGGAATTGTTTTAGGAAATAATTTCCTGAATTATCATAATCAATTTCGGAAATAATATGTTTAAGACTTTGATTTCTCTAAATCAAATCTTATTAAATTAAGAGACAGATTCCTTTAATTCAACCACATATTATTTTCTTGAAAATGTTATTTATGGAAATATACCCTATAGGAAATAATTTTCCTAATTAATTTAGGAGACAATAATATGTAAGAGCATCACCTCATAAATCAATTAAGGAAATTATCGTTTGAGAATCACCTCAAAAATTTCCAAGATTTTATCACATATTTTATTTATGGAAAATTAATATCAATAACTTAATTTGGATGGCTCCCCGAGGCTCAATCCAAATTAAACATTTGACAATTTAAATACAATTTAGGAAATTTAATTATAACAACTAACATTAAATTGGACGGCTCCCCGAGGCTCAATCCAAAATAAAGAATTTTGTAAATAATTTAATTTCCAATTATAAATTTAAATGTCAATTAATATTCCCATAATTTGTCTAGACATTCTTGAAAGAAACTGCCCAAAATTGTGAGCTTTCTATAAATGGAAAGTTTCCAAAAATAAAAGGTTTTCAGAATAATTGTAAGTTTCTGCTACAAAGAAAACTTACGTTTTTCCAAAATTGGAAAATTTCCATAATTGAAAATTTCCAAAATTGGAAAATTTCGAAAAAATGGAAAGATTTCATAATTATCATAAAATTTCAGAAATAGAGATATTTCAAAAGTTTGCGAAATTTCATGAGGATTTCCAAACTTTGAAATTCCTAAGTCGAAAATTTACCATAATTGGAAAGTTTCCATAATTGAAAATTTTTCCAAAACCATCTAAGCATGCAATTTTATCTTGTGTAGACATGATCATATATTTAAAATTTTTGCAGAAACGTAAACTAATTTACATATTACCTCGCGTAACTCGAAGATGGGATGAGATCCAACCGTAAGCGTCCTTTGAAAGCTCCGACTCTATTCGCGTCCACGCCGAGTATCATCGGGATGACTTCGCAAAGCCACGAGATTCGTGTTCTCGAGAACTACTAGATTCTTCGAGAACGCGACGAGAAAAACCGAGAGAGAAGTCGAAAGACTTGTAACGACCCGGAAAATTTTCACAATATTTTCTTTAAAATATTGATCATGTCTAGATAAATTTTCTAGGAACATAGAGATACTAGTGGGAACCATAGCATGATTAGCCATGATTTTCGATATGGAATAAGGAGCTAAGTACTAATGGGCCTTCCATGAGCTTTTCTAGTATCATGGTTATTAATGGATTTTAGCTAAAATTTAATATAAATAGAAATGGGTTTAAATTAGGAATATTAGCATGGCTATTGGTAGGCCTTAGGGGGCATTGCCAAAATTAAGAAAAAATAAAAAATAAAAATAAAGTCCATGCACCAAGCATTGAACCTTGGACCTAATGTAACACAATGCATGTACTAACCAATTCACCTAGCAAGGGAGTGCTAGTAGTGAATGAAGAGGATTTTGGTTAAGGCTTAGGGAAGTGAAGAGTCATCAAGAGAAGAGGCACTATGACCCTTCACTTGCCCCTTCATGAGGTATATAAGAGAGGGAAAGGGAAGAGACAACTTAACACTTAAGTTATTTGCCTTTTCTTCCACCAAAGCTTCTCCTCTCCTTCTTCTTTCTTCTTCTAGCCGAAACCCACAAGGGTTGTTTCCCTTAGAAAAGCTTCACAAAGGACTCCATCTTGAAGATCCAAGGCTTTCTACAAGGCTACAAGGGCTAAGGAAAGGTCTAGGGTCAAGGAGGTTTCTTTTGGCTTCTCTATTCAAGGTGATAATCAAGATAAACCAAGGTAAGACTCCCTCACCTGTGGTATAATAGTTTTCAAGTTGTTTTCATGATATAAGATTTTGTTTGGACTATATTGTTGAGAAAACTAGGGTTAGGGCTTTCAAGGGTTTCGGCCACCACATGTTCTCATGGCTAATTTTGGATCTAACTCTCTAATGATGCTTCTTATGTTTTCTCATATTGTAAGGGATGTTAATGGGGATTTATGTGAGAGTTTTTACATGATCTATGCCCCTTGAAATTTTCGGCCAAGTTAGGTTTTAGGGCAAGGGATTAGGGTTGACTCCAAGCAAGGGTTCTAATGACTTCCTATGGTATTATATGTAATGTATGGCATGTAAATTGGGAATTTTATAAATTTTTCCATGTGCTTGTGACCCTCTAGGGTTTCGGCCAAAGTCATGATGTAGGGCTAGGACTTAGGGTTAAATCCAATCAAGGGTTAGAATGGTTTTCTATGGCATGGTATGTATTGTATTGGATGTTAATCATGGCCTATGTGAATTTTCCATGGACTCATGGTCCTTTAGGGTTTCGGCCAAGACCCTAATCTAGGGTTTGGATTGGGTTAAGGTCTCAAGGATACTTGTTTATAGGTTACTATGATGTAAGTATATGGTTAAGCATGATGTGAGGATCTTTGTGTTACTAGAACCCTAGCTTTATGTGTTATGTATCATGACTTTGTATGCTTAGGTTCTATGTTATGTTTTACTCATGAATGTTTGGACCATAAACCATGAACATATGTAATTGATGTAGGGGTATGTTAAATAGAATAATGCATGTAGGATGTTAAATGCCTATAATAAATATATGTATATGAAGGTCTATCCATGTTCTATGATGAATGCCATGAACCTAAGTAGTATGCATCATGTTCATATGTATCTTACCCATGCATGCTCTATGATGGATACTAGGATTATGTATGCTAGATGAAATGTACCATGTATGAAATGCATGCTTATCTCATGTACCATAATTATTCAAGCTTTATGAACCAAGATAATGTTTATGCCTGGAGGCATGATTATGTATGTATGTCATGTTGTATGAATAAAGAAGATGAATGAAGATGATGTTTATACCTTAAGTACGAATGATAAGTAGGAATGATGAAGGTATAATGATGTTATCAATTAAGTATGAATGATGAAATGCCAAGCATGTTTATGTCCTGCTTCATGTAACAAGGTTATGTTTATGTCCTAAGATATGTTAAGTATGTCTATGAATGATGAAGCATGTGAAGTTATTTTACTTTATGAATGGGCTTGTATCCGACCGAAGTAAGGGTCCAAGGGATGGGCACCTTAAGAACGCCTCGGTTCTGGACTACCGTAGCTGTCCACGGTTCTGGGACTACCGTAGCTGTTCAACAGGGATGGGTACCTTAAGAACGCCTCGATTTTTGGAACTACCGTAGCTGTTCCTACCCTAGTAGGTCGAGACTAGCTACCTCGTATTTACATAGGGATGCGCGCATATGATGTATGTATGTGGTACAAGCCGGGGACCCCAATGATGTTATGATTATATTTATGTATTTATAAGTATGATTTTCAAATAAGCATCCTTATGTATATTCAATTGACTCATGCATTCATTCATGTTATGCATTTATGTTAAGAATATGCTTATGATATGCTTATGATTTATGCTAAGAATATGCTTATGAATTGTGTTAAGAAGGTGCTTATATTTATGCTTGTGTTCATGTTAAGAATTATGTCATGATAAGTATGTTTATGCTTATGTTCATGTTAAGAATTATGCCATGATAAGTATGTTTATGCTTATGTTCATGTTAAGAATTATGTCATGATAAGTATGTTTTATGCTTATGTTCTATATTAAGAATCATGTCCTGTTAAATGTTCATATGATTATGCTTTATGTGACGTATGGATTTTAATGAGTAGGAAAGGGTCTTACTAAGCCTTTGTGCTTATAGTCTTATTTTCTTATACCGCAGATCAAGCAAGAGGGTACTAAGGGAAGCGGCAGGAGGGGCAAGAGCGTGTGTGTGGTAGTGACATGGCAAAGGATTCTTCTATTTATACTGATTGCATGTCTTGTGTTTGGAAACGCCTCATTAGGTTCTATGCTATACCTATGATAGTTATACCTAAAGGATAACATACTCTTATGATGCAAATGGATAAGTTACTTGCTACTAATGGTGATTATGGATAAGTTATGGAATTGTTAGATCATGATGCTATGTATGCGATTAATATGCTAAGTTACAATGTCACCATGTTCATGAATGATAGTGAAGGTATACATACATGATTCAAGTATTAGTTGCATGGCTAAGCGCATGTGTAATAATTTTTTAAAAAAGTTATTCCACTATATTAGGATGTACACATGCCTATGTATGTTAGCGTAACGCCGCTCTCTCGCCACACCGTAAGGTGTGGGTAAAAGGCGGGCGTTACAGGTTGGTATCAGAGCAGTTGTCATCTCACTATACACACATCAAGCCTCCTTCCTGCCGCTTCCATGTATGTACCTCTATGCATACCTTATTTCCTTTTATGATTCTAGAATATGCTAGAATATGCAAGTATGGGTGATACCTTATGATAGAAAATACTTTTAGGATATGTAAACAGGAACGATACCTTACCTTATTTTTATGAAATCGAATACTTTGGAATTTGATATGCGGGTAGGAATAACAAAAAAAGAATTACTATTAAAGTAAAGGAAACCGATTTTTGTGTGCTTCTCTCTGTATACCTTTGTGAATTGAAAAAAAAACTAGTTTTGTACTGGTTTTTGGTCAGTTTTGTACTGACTATGTCATTTTTTCTCAATTCCAGATGTTGCATGAGATCTGCACCACGAATCGTTGCTATGAGCGGTGTCGTGAGCTAATGGAGCAAATAGAAGAAGTTGATTATAGTCCGGTCCTTGGGATCCAAGGTAATATGGGAAAATTGGACCGATTATTTTAGAAACTCGAGCAGGAAGAGTTTCCCATCGTGGATGACTATAGAATTGGAGCACTGATTCGGTCATTGCCCACGCGTGCGAGAGAAGTTGCACACCAGATATGGGGCCAGCATGAATGTCGGATCTCATATACTGAGCTATGTAAGCAGCTTCTTCGCCATGAGTTTCCGGAGGATCTGGGAGATTCTGAGGAAGATCCGGAGATGTTCGAGGAAGATCCGGGGATGTCCGAGGAAGAACATGAGATATTCGAGGAAGATCCCGAGATGCTCGAGGAAGAACCCGAGATGCTTGAGGAAGAACCCGAGATGCTCGAGGAAGATCCCGAGATGTTCGAGGAAGATCCTGAGATGCTGGAGGAAGAACCCGAGATGCTCGAGGAAGATCCTGAGATGTTCGAGGAAGATCCCGAGATATTCGAGGAAGACCCCGAAATGCTCGAGGAAGACCCCGAAATGCTCGAGGAAGTTCTCGAGATGATTGAGGAAGAACCCGAGATGGATGAGGAAGATCCGATAGAATCGGTAGAAGATCCCGAGACTGGCCGATTAGAGATCAACGGGAGATTGATAGCCACTGCCATAATATTTTATATTATGGGAATGATGTCAACCTATCTAGTTCATTAAATTCGGTTGTTTAATGTATATGAACATATTAAGTCCAATAAATAAAGTTGTGTTAAAATGGTGCTCCGAGTCTTCAGTGAATCAAACAGGAGATCCTAGAAGGAAAGGACGATAGTTTTCGTATTGCCGACGGAGGAGTATTATACCTTAGGGATCGTCTATGTATCCCTAATGTTCTGGAGCTGCAGAGAGAAATTTTAGCAGAAGCTCACGGAACCCCTTATTCGATGCATCCGCGATCCACCAAAATGTATCAAGATCTGAAGGAGAAATTATGGTGGTCCGGTATGAAGAGAGATGTGGATCAGCATGTCCGCACTCGCATGACCTGCCAATAAGTGAAAGCAGAACACCAGCGACCCGGAGGAGTTCTGTAGCCACTTCCAATTCCGGAATGGAAATGGGAAGATATCTCCATGGATTTTATTTCAGGACTTCCCAGGACTACGAACGGATATGATGCGATATGGGTAATTGTGGATAGGTTGACAAAGTCTGCCCACTTCCTAGCAATCAAGATGACTTATTCGATTGAACAACTAGCTCAATTATATGTTAAGGAGATAATCAGACTTCATGGATTTCCCAAGACCATTATATCGGATAGTGATGGTCGCTTTACCTCCCATTTTTGGGAGTGTGTCCAGAAGTCTCTCGGCACTAAACTATGATTCAGCACCTCCTTTCACCCTATGACTGACGGGCAAACTGAACGAGTGAATCAACTACTGGAGGACATGTTGCAGGCTTGTGCCCTGGATTTCAAAGGGTGTTAGTGTCGATATCTATGTTTAGCGGAATTCGCTTACAATAATAGCTACCAAGTTACTATCGGAATGGCACCTTATGAAGCTTTGTACGGGAGGAGATGTAGGTCTCCGATCTGTTGGTATGAAGGTGGTGAAAAGAAGGAGATGGGGCTCACGACGGATCTCATCGACGGCACCACTCGAGCTATACAGAACATTCGATGACGGATAGAAGCTGCTCAGAGCCGGCAGAAGAGTTATGCAGATGTCCGACGTAGGCCACTGGAATTCGATATTGGGGATCTGGTATTCCTCAAAGTGGCTCCTATGAAAGGGGTAACGAGATTTGGGAAGAAAGGGAAGCTAGGCCCGCGTTATGTGGGATCGTACCGGATCCTGAGAAGAGTCGGCAGGGTAGCTTATGAGCTGGAGCTGCCTCAAGAGATGTCGGCTATCCATAACGTGTTCCATGTGTCAATGCTTAAGAAATGTATTCCAAATACAAATCAGGTGATCGAGCCACAGACAGTACAAGTTCAGGAGGACCTAAGTTTTGAAAGCCGACCTATCCAGATCTTGGATCAGGAAGTCAAAAAGCTAAGGAACAAGGAGGTACCCTTAATCAAGGTCCTATGGCATAGTCAATGGTTCGAGGAAGCTACCTGAGAATGCGAGGACGAGATGAGACGCAAGTACCCAGAGCTATTCTAAGTTCGAGGACGAACTTTCACGAGGTATGGGGGATTGTAACGACCCAAAAATTTTTTTCAATATTTTCTTTAAAATATTAATCATGTCTAGATAAATTTTCGAGGAACATAGAGATACTAGTGGGAACCTTAGCATGATTAGCCATGATTTTCGATATGGAATAAGGAGCTAAGTACTAATGGGCCTTCCATGGGCTTTTCTAGTACCATGGTTATTAGTGGATTTTAGATAAAATTTAATATAAATAGAAATGGGTTTAAATTAAGAATATTAGCATGGCTATTGGTAGGCCTTAGGGGGCATTACCGAAATTAAGAATAAATAAATAAATAAAAATAAAGTCTATGCACCAAGGATTGAACCTTGGACCTAGTGTAACACCATGCATGTACTAATCAATTCACCTAGTAAGGGAGTGCTAATAGAGAATGAAGAGGATTTTGGTTAAGGCTTAGGGAAGTGAAGAGTCATCAAGAGAAGAGGCACCATGACCCTTCACTTGCCCCTTCATGAGGTATATAAGAGAGGGAAAGGGAAGAGACAACTCAACACTTAAGTTATTTGCCTTTTCTTCCACCAAAGCTTCTCCTCTCCTTCTTCTTTCTTCTTCTAGCCGAAACCCACAAGGGTTGTTTCCCTTATAAAAGCTTCACAAAGGACTCCATCCTGAAGATCCAAGGCTTTCTACAAGGCTACAAGGGCTAAGGAAAGGTCTAGGGTCAAGGAGGTTTCTTTTGGCTTCTCTATTCAAGGTGATAATCAAGATAAACCAAGGTAAGGCTCCCTCACCTGTGGTATAATAGTTTTCAAGTTGTTTCCATGATATAAGAATTTGTTTGGACTATATTGTTGAGAAAACTAGGGTTAGGGCTTTCAAGGGTTTCGGCCACCACATGTTCCCATAGCTAAGTTTGGATATAACTCCCTAATGATGCTTCTTATGTTTTCTCATGTTGTAAGGGATGTTAATGGGGATTTATGTGAGAGTTTTTACATGATCTATGCCCCTTGAAATTTTCGGCGAAGCTAGGTTTTAGGGCAAGGGGTTAGGGTTGACTCCAAGCAAGGGTTCTAATGACTTCCTATGGTATTATATGTAATGTATGGGATGTAAATTGGGAATTGTATGAATTTTTCCATGTGCTTGTGACCCTCTAGGGTTTCGGCCAAAGTCATGATGTAGGGCTAGGACTTAGGGTTAAATCCAATCAAGGGTTCGAATGGTTTTATATGGCATGGTATGTATTGTATTGGATGTTAATCATGGCCTATGTGAATTTTCCATGGACTCATGGTCCTTTAGGGTTTCGGCCAAGACCCTAATCTAGGGTTTGGATTGAGTTAAGGTCTCAAGGATACTTGTATATAGGTTACTATGATGTAAGTATATGGTTAAGCATGATGTAAGGATCTTTGTGTTACTAGAACCCTAGCTTTATGTGTTATGTATCATGACATTGTATGTTTAGGTTCTATGTTATGTTTTACTCATGAATGTTTGGACCATAAACCATGAACATATGTAATTGATGTAGAGGTATGTTAAATAGAATAATGCATGTAGGATGTTAAATGCCTATAATAGATATATGTGTATGAAGGTCTATGCATGTTCTATGATGAATGCCATGAACCTAAGTAGTATGCATCATGTTCATATGTATCTTACCCATGCATGCTCTATGATGGATACTAGGATTATGTATGCTAGATGAAATGTACCATGTATGAAATGCATGTTTATCTCATGTACCATAATTATGCAAGCTTTATGAACCAAGATAATGTTTATGCCTGGAGGCATGATTATGTATGTATGCCATGTTGTATGAATAAAGAAGATGAATGAAGTTGATGTTTATGCCTTAAGTACGAATGATAAGTATGAATGATAAGTAGGAATGATGAAGGCATAATGATGTTATGAATTAAGTATGAATGATGAAATGCCAAGCATGTTTATGTCCTGCTTCATGTTACAAGGTTATGTTTATGTCCTAAGATATGTTATGTATGACTATGAATGATGAAGCATGTGAAGTTACTTTACTTTATGAATGTGCTTGTACCGGACCGAAGTAAGGGTCCAAGGGACAGGCACCTTAAGAACGCCTCAGTTCTGCACTACCGTAGCTGTCCACGGTTCTGGGACTACCGTAGTTGTCCAACAGGGATGGACACCTTAAGAACGCCTCGGTTTTTGGAACTACCGTAGCTGTTCCTACCCTAGTAGGTCGAGACTTGCTACCTCGTATTTACATAGGGATGCGCGCATATGATGTATATATGTGGTACAAGCCGGGGACCCCAATGATGTTATGATTATGTTTAAGTATTTATAAGTATGATTTTCAAATAAGCATCCTTATGTATATGCATTTGACTTATGCATTCATTCATGTTATGTATTTATGTTAAGAATATGCTTATGATATGCTTATGATTTATGGTAAGAATATGCTTAAATTGTGTTAGGAATGTAACGCCCGCCCATTTCTACAGCCTTACGACGGCGCTACGTGACATACATATACGCATGTGGACTTCTTAATGCAGCGGAATAATTTTAAACTTTATCCACATGCGTTTAAACCATGCACTTATAACTTAAATCATGTTGACACATTCTTAGCTATCATTCTTAACCATAGTGACATGGTAAACTTAGCATCATTCATAATCATATAGCATCATTCTTAAACATGTTTGCATGGTCATCATGTAAAGAGAGAAAGACATAGGATCTTTTCTTTTCTTTTGCCAAGTCATTGCCACACACACACACTTGCCCCTCCTGTTGCTTCCCTTAGTAACCTCTTGCTTGATCTGCGGTATAAGAAAAATAAGACTATAAGCACATAGGCTTAGTAAGACCCTTTCCTACTCACTAAAATCATTCGTCACTTAAACATATGCACACGAAACATTAACATAACTTGGTGCTTAACACAAACCGTAAGCATATAAAATCACTCAGCATGACATAGTTCTTAGCATAGAACATGAGCATAAAATATACTTAGCATGACATGATACATGACATAAACATTAGCATAACTATTCTTAACATGGCGTGATACATGGCATAACGTAAACATAAAATATACTTATCATGACATGATACATGGCATAGATATAAACATAAAACATACTTAGCATGACATGATACATGGCAGAGAGATAACATAAAACATACTTAGCATGACATGATATTTGGCATAGATATAAACATAAAACATACATAGCATGACATGATACATGTCATAGAGATAAACATAAAACATACTTAGCAAGGCATGATACATGGCATAGAGATAAACATAAAACATACTTAGCATGACATGATACATGGCAGAGAGATAACATAAAACTTACTTAGCATGGCATGATACTTGGCATAGATATAAACATAAAACATACTTAGCATGACATGATACATGGCATAGAGTTAAACATAAAACATAAACATAAAATAGTTTCCATCATGGCATAATGCATAACATGAATGAATGCATGAGTCAAATGCATATACGTAAGGATGCTTAATTTTTTTAAAATTATACTTTTAAATACTTAAACATAATCATCACATCATTGGGGTCCCCAGCTTGTACCACATACATACATCATCTGCGCACATCCCTAAGTAAATACGAGGTAGCTAGTCTCGACCTACTAGGGTAAGGACAGCATAGTCGGTAGTCCCAGAACCGGGGCGTTCTTAAGGTGCCCATCCCTATTGTACAGCTTCGGTAGTGCCAGAACCGTGGACAGCATAGTCGGTAGTCTAGAACCAGGGCGTTCTTAAGGTGCCCATCCCTTGGACCCTTACTTCGGTCCGGTACAAGCCCATTCATAAAGTAAAATAACTTTACATGCTTCATCCTTCATGAGACATTCATAGCATATTTAGACATAACATAGCTTTGTTACATAAAGCATGACATAAGGCATACTTGACTTTTCATTGTACATACTTAATGCATAGCATCATGATGCCTTAAAGGCATGAGCATTATCTTCATTCATAAAACATGGCATGCATCCTTATTCATAAAACATGGCACGCATCTTCATTCATAAAATATGACATGCACCTTCCTTCATAAAACATGGCATGCATCCTTATTCATAAAACATGGCATGCATCTTTATTCATAAAACATGGCATGCATCCTTATTCATAAAACATGGCATGCATCTTTATTCATAAAACATGGCATGCATCCTTATTCATAAAACATGGCATGCATCTTCCTTCATAAAACATGCATGGTCATAATACATAAGAAAACATGCCTAGATCCTTTCATACATGATACATTTCCTTAGGTTCATAGCACATGGTCCAAACATTTGTGAATCATCATAACAAATGACCTAACATTCAAGCCATGACACATAAGCTAGGGTTTTAGTTGGAATAAAATTCTTCCAACATACTTAAACATACACATCCATCATAGTACCCTATAAACATGCATACTTGTGGTCTTTACCCAACCCAAACCCTAAATATCAAGGTTGGCCGAAAGTCCCATAGAAGGTGGCTCCATCATTCAATTAACATAAAAGGTTCCATGAGTAAAATATAACCCATACATTTCATACTAAACCATAGGAAGCCCTTAAGCCCCATAATTTGAGCTAACCCTAATTTCCTTGCCCTAGAATTCCTTTTGTCCGAAACCCTAAGGACCTAGTTCCATGGGAAAAATTCATTTAACAAACAATCAATATCCATTAGATCATGGAGGAACATATAAACATGCTTGAAGGGTTAAATTTTAAATCTAACCATAGGACATGAAGGGTGGCCGAAACCCTCAAGGCTTTAGGGTGCCACAAACATTCCCTAAGTCATAATCCATACTTTACATATCATAATAAAACATTAAGGGGCATGAATAAGAGTCTACATCATCCCTAAGCCCCCTTTTTATGCCTTGGCCGAAACCCCTTAACAAGCCCTAGCCCTAGTTTTCTTCACATATAATCCAAACAAATTCTTATATCATGAAATCAACTTGAAAAACCATTATACCACAGGTGAGGGGATCTTACATTGGGTTATCTTGGTTTGTAGACCTTAAAAAGAGAAGATGATGAAGGCCTTGTTGTCCCTTGATCACCCTTAGCCCTTTGTAGCCTTGTAGATAGCCCTTAGATCTTGAAGATTAAGCCTTCTTGTGAAGTTTTTCAAAAGGGGAAACCCCCTTGTGAGTTTCGGCTAGATGGAGGAAGAAGGAGGGAGAGGAAAAGTCTTGGTGGAAGAGAAGAAGAAAACAACAACTTTAAGTGCCAAGTTTTTGATTCCCTTCCTCATCCCTCTCATTTATACTCAATGAAGAGGGGCAAGTGAAGAGTCATGGTGTCTCTTCCCTTGATGACTCTTCATTTTCCCTAAGCCTTAACCAAAATCCATTTCATTCTTTACTAGCACTCCCTTGCTAGGTGAATTGGTTAGTACATGCATGGTGGTACCATAGGTCCAAGGTTCAATCCTTGGTGCATGCACTTTATTTATACTTCATTTTATTTTTATTTTTCTTTTAATTTCAAAAATTCCCCTAAGACTCACCCATAATTATGCTAATATTCCTAATTAAAACCTATTTATATTTATATTAAATTCTACCTAAAATCCACTAATAACCATGGTACTAGAAAAGCCCATATAAGGCCCATTTGTACTTAGCTTCTCAATTTAAATAGGGAAAAAACAAGGATAACTAGGCTAAAGGTCGTACTAATATTTCTAGGATCCTCAAGACTATCTAGACATGATCAATATTTTTAAAGAAAATATTGAGAGAAATTTTCGGGTTGTTACAATCCCCCATACCTCGTGGAAGTTTGTCCTCGAACTTAGAATATCTCCGGGTACTTGCGTCTCCTCTCGTCCTCGCGTTCCCTGGTAGCTTTCTCGAACCGTTGACTTTGCCATAGGACCTTGACTAAGATACCTCCTTGTTCCTTAGCTTTTGTCTATTAGTTATGCAACTCTTAGATCAAAATTGCTACATCTCCATATTTGGGTGCTTCTAATACATAACCATGATTTAATCTCAAACATTTTTTTTATACGCGTTATAGCAAATCTTAGTAGTTTGACAACAATCTACATGTATTCTCTTGCAATTTATTTTTTTTCTAGCTCTAATTGTTCATCACTATTTCAAATACTTATTGTCAAAATTTTGTCTACTATTAAGCTATACACGAAAGAGTATAAGTTAACGTATTCCTGGTTAATTTGCTACTTCAAACATGACTCTAACTTTCACTTACTATGCACAAGTCTATCATCTATGCACCAACTTATTACTCTGAAGCTCTTCTCAATTGGAACTGATTTCAATGTCTCTGCTTCTCACATACATCTTTTATCTGTATTAAACTAAACGAAAATTACGATTATTATTATATGATTCTCTTTTATTACTTTCAGTATCATACTTCAAATCTACTCCTCGACAATATAATTATAGCTTTATATAAGTACAAACTCTTTCTCCTTTCTACTCGAATCTCGTTACCCCTTTTTTCCGAGAACTATTCTTACTTTATTATTCTTTCTTTTATTATCTATCTTAATAGTATATTCGTTTCTATGTAACATAACTTCTCATAGTACATAAACTCATGCATCGCTTATCATATTACTTCCTATTCTAGTTATTTGAGCTACTTACTTTGTTTTAACTACCTAACCTATAATGCATACAGTCTCTGTTATTTATGCTAAAATTTCTCAATTAAATTCCTAAAATACTATATTAAACTCATTATCAGATAACTAGTCTTTGACTAATAATCTATGCTAACCTAAAAGCTAACTCGAAACACTTGTATCCAAGATTTTACTATCTAGTTTAAACTAAATATAACATGTCAATCTCTTTACTTTTTATCAACCTAAACACAATAAACAATTTTTTTTTATTATTACTTCATCTGACTTTTTGCTTATTCCATCTTTCCATAGTCTTCTTTCACATATCCAAATACCTTTTCTCATTTACCGGTCATGCTTCCTCCACGCTAATCACAAAATCACACTCTTATGATCTCCGTATCTTACTTCTCTATGACTTTACTTTTAAGCAACGAATATCTAATATATTCTTTACCAAATTTTATAAAGCTAATACTATTCTTTACAAAACTCTCTCTCATTATATATATATATATATATATATATATATATATATATATATATATATATATATATATTACAAGAATCTATAAAATATTCCTATATCAATCTTTTTCCAAAACCTATACTTGATTAGATCATTTCACCTAGTAAGTTTGCTTGACCTAGAGTCCTTACTACGCTCTTGCCTTTGATAACATTAACATCTAGTTCCTTCATACAGGGCTATAACTAAGGTCCTATTCGCTGATCTCTATCACTCCTTTTCCAATTTTAATCCGTTCCACCACCACTCAATCATTTACTATATTTATTCTACATGACTACAGCTACTTAAGTTAAATCTCCACGAATCACTCTCGCTCACTATCACTCACATATAAAAGACCAGTAAGGCTAAGATAAGTTATTGTTATTCCTACCCGCATATCCAATTCTAATGTATTTGAATTTCCAAAACATGAGGTAAAGTATCGTTCACCTTACATATCCTAAAAGTACTTGCTATCCTAAAATATATCCTTCATACTTGCATATTCTAGAATCATAAAATATCATCCATACTTACATATTCTTGAATAATAAGGTATCATCCATACTTGCATATTCGAAGATCATAAGGTATCATCCATACTTGCATATTCTAAAATCATAAGGTATCATCCATACTTGCATTTTCTAGAATCCTAAAATATCATCCATACTTACATATTCTTGAATCATAAAAGAACATAAGGTATACATAGAGGTACTTACTTGGAAGCTGTAGGAAGAAGGCTTGATGTGTGTGTAGTGAGATGGCAAACTGCTCTGATACAAACCTGTAATGCCCGCCCATTTCTACAGCCTTACGACGGCGCTACGTGACATACATATATGCATGTGGACTTCTTAATGCAGCGGAATAATTTTAAACTTTATCCACATGCGTTTAAACCATGCACTTATAACTTAAATCATGTTGACACATTCTTAGCTATCATTCTTAACCATAGTGACATGGTAAACTTAGCATCATTCATAATCATATAGCATCATTCTTAAACATGTTTGCATGGTCATCATGTAAAGAGAGAAAGACATAGGATCTTTTCTTTTCTTTTGCCAAGTCATTGCCACACACACACACACTTGCCCCTCCTGTTGCTTTCCTTAAAACCTCTTGCTTGATCTGCGGTATAAGAAAAATGAGACTATATGCACATAGGCTTAGTAAGACCCTTTCCTACTCACTAAAACCATTCGTCACTTAAACATATGCACACGAAACATTAACATAACTTGGTGCTTAACACAAACCGTAAGCATATAAAATCACTCAGCATGACATAGTTCTTAGCATAGAACATGAGCATAAAATATACTTAGCATGACATGATACATGACATAAACATAAGCATAATTATTCTTAACATGGCGTGATACATGGCATAACGTAAACATAAAATATACTTATCATGACATGATACATGGCATAGAGATAAACATAAAACATACTTAGCATGGCATGATACATGGCAGAGAGATAACATAAAACATACTTAGCATGGAATGATACTTGGCATAGATATAAACATAAAACATACATAGCATGGTATGATACATGGCATAGAGATAAACATAAAATATACTTATCATGGCATGATACATGGCATAGAGATAAACATAAAACATACTTAGCATGGAATGATACATGGCAGAGAGATAACATAAAACATACTTAGCATGGTATGATACTTGGCATAGATATAAACATAAAACATACTTAGCATGACATGATACATGGCATAGAGTTAAACATAAAACATAAACATAAAATATTTTCCATCATGGCATAATGCATAACATGAATGAATGCATGAGTCAAATGCATATACATAAGGATGCTTAATTTTTTTAAAATCATACTTTTAAATACTTAAACATAATCATCACATCATTGGGGTTCCCGGCTTGTACCACATACATACATCATGTGCGCGCATCCCTATGTAAATACGAGGTAGCTAGTCTCGACCTACTAGGGTAAGGACAGCATAGTCGGTAGTCCCAGAACCGGGGCATTCTTAAGGTGCCCATCCCTGTTGCACAGCTTCGGTAGTGCCAGAACCGTGGACAGCATAGTCGGTTGTCCAGAACCAGAGCGTTCTTAAGGTGCCCATCCCTTGGACCCATACTTCGGTCCAGTACAAGCCCATTCATAAAGTAAAATAACTTTACATGCTTCATCATTCATGAGACACTCATAGCATACTTAGGCATAACATAGCTTTGTTACATGAAGCATGACATAAAGCATACTTGACTTTTCATTGTTCATACTTAATGCATAGCATCATGATGCCTTAAAGGCATGAGCATTATCTTCATTCATAAAACATGGCATGCATCTTTATTCATAAAACATGGCATGCATCTTCTTTCATAAAACATGGCATGCATCTTCTTTCATAAAACATGGCATGTATCTTTATTCATAAAACATGGCATGCATCTTCCTTCATAAAACATGGCATGTATCTTTATTCATAAAACATGGCATGCATCCTTATTCATAAAACATGGCATGCATCATCCTTCATAAAACATGCATGGTCATGATACATAAGAAAACATGCCTAGATCCTTTCATACATGATACATTTTCTTAGGTTCATAGCACATGGTCCAAACATTTGTGAATCATCATAACAAATGACCTAACATACAAGCCATGACACATAAGCTAGGATTTTAGTTGGCATAAAATTCTTCCAACATACTTAAACATACACATCCATCATAGTACCCTATAAACATGCATCCTTGTGGTCTTAACCCAACCCAAACCATAATTATCAAGGTTGGCCGAAAGTCCCATAGAAGGTGGCTCCATCATTCAATTAACATAAAAGGATCCATGAGTAAAATATAACCCATACATTTCATACTAAACCATAGGAAGCCCTTAAGCCCCATAATTCGAGCTAACCCTAATTTCCTTGCCCTAGAATTCCTTTTGGCCGAAACCCCAAGGACCTAGTTCCATGGGAAAAATTCATATAACACACAATCAATATCCATTAGATCATGGAGGAACATATAAACATGCTTGAAGGGTTAAATTTTAAATCTAACCATAGGACATGGAGGGTGGCCGAAACCCTCAAGGCTTTAGGGTGCCACAAACTTTCCCTAAGTCATAATCCATACTTTACATATCATAATAAAACATTAAGGGGCATGAATAAGAGTCTACATCATCCCTAAGCCCCCTTTTTATGCCTTGGCCGAAACCCCTTAACAAGCCCTAGCCCTAGTTTTCTTCACATGTAATCCAAACAAATTCTTATATCATGAAATCAACTTGAAAAACCATTATACCACAGGTGAGGGGGTCTTACATTGGGTTATCTTGGTTTGTAGACCTTAAAAAGAGAAGATGATGAAGACCTTGTTGTCCCTTGATCACCCTTAGCCCTTTGTAGCCTTGTAGATAGCCCTTAGATCTTGAAGATTAAGTCTTCTTGTGAAGTTTTTCCAAAGGGGATTGGAGCACTTGTAAGTCTTCTTTTCAGCTCCAAGAAACTCCTCTCGCATTCTTCTGTCCATACGTACTTCTGGTTCTTCCTGGTGAGGACCGTCATAGGTGCTGCGATTCTGGAGAAGTCTTCCACGAACTTCCGATAATAGCCCGCAAGTTCGAGAAAACTCCTAACTTCGCTAGCATTCTTCGGCCTGTTCCAATTACTCACAGCCTCGATTTTCTTCGGGTCCACCATGACTCCATCCTTGTAAATAATATGACCTAGAAAAGTCACTTGATCGAGCCAAAATTCGCATATGGAGAACTTGGCATATAACTTCTTTTTCCGAAGGATCTGTAATACCATCCTCAGGTGTTCAGCGTGCTCTTCTCGATCATTCGAATAGATGAGGATATCATCGATGAAGACGATCACAAACTTGTCAAGGAATGCCAAGAATACCTAATTCATCAGGTCCATAAACATGGCGGGAGCATTAGTTACTCCGAAGGGCATGACAACGAATTCAAAGTGTCCATATCTAGTCCGAAAAGTCGTCTTCGGAATATCGTCTGGTTTCACTTTAACTTGATGGTAACCTGATCTAAGATCGATCTTCGAAAAGACGGTAGCTCCCTTCAGTTGGTCGAACAGGTCGTCGATCCTTGGGAAGGGTGTAACGCCCCAAGTTTTGGGCTTGCTTTCGATTGCAAAAGGGCACAAAAAAAATTATCAATATATATTATCAGATTGTATGACATTTATTTCATAAATGAATAAAATTATATTTTTGTGATTTCATGATTTAATGTTATGTGATTTCATTAGAAAGGATTAGGAATATGTAATTGCATAAATTAGAATATGTGATTGCATGAATAGGAATATGTAATTGCATAAATTAGAATATGTGATTGTATGAATTGGAATATGTGATTGCATAAATGTGATTTGAGAATATGAGAGTGAATTGGGCTAATGGCCTTTGCAAAAGTGAAAACCAAAGAGGAGCAAAAATATGCTCTTGCCGAGGATCGAACCTTGGAACTCTTGGTAAGCAAAGCCTTGAAAAGCAAACGAAGTAACCAATTCACCTAGAAAGGAAATGTTGAGAGGAAGGAAGGGAAATTCTTGTTAAGGGTTAGGGAATGTGAAAGGGTAGAGGAAGAGGCTCTTGATGAGAAACCCCTTAGTGAAGAGACACTTGGAGAAGAGGCACTTTGCCACTTCGCTTAGTATAAATAAGAGGGAATGCTAAGGGGCTAACCATCATTGTTGCAAACCCCTCACTCACTCTCCCTCTTCAAATTGCCGAAACCCCTCTCCCTCCTTGAGATTTTCGAAAATCCAAGGGAAGGGTTTCATTCCAAGGGACACTCCCAAGACCCCATTGAAGGTTTGAATCTCTTGCAAGGCAAGAAGAAGTCAAGGACCTCAAGAGCAAGGACAAGCACATCCCCTCCGAACTAAGGGTATACCTTAAGGATATTTAGCGAAAGAGGTAAGTGCCCCCTCACCTGTAGCATAATTGCTCTTGAATCGATTACATGACTCACATGATGCCCTCTACATGTCTCTACATGTTTCGGCCATCACCCTAACCAAGGGTTAGGGTAGGCCGCATGCTTTCCTATGCTTAATGATGATGTTTGCATGAATGTATTATATTGTGTGTGAGTAAAGAAGGCTAGGAGGGAAGGGAATCCCCTTCTAACCATTTGGCCAACCCTACCCTAGGGTTAGGTTCTTAAGCTTAACTTCATGATATGCACCCTAATGAATCTCTATGATATCACATATGATGTATGAATGTTCATGATGCTATGTGGCTAAAAACCCCAACGTACTCAACCCTACATGTTCGGCCAAAGGGCCCTATACTTAGGATTGGATTAATAAATACCATGCATGATAATGATCTTGTGTAGGATATAACATGCTTGTGTGATTCTTGATATGTTGATTAGAATGCAGGCTAGACCAAATTACAACTTTCGGCCAAGAGAGAACTCTTGGACCCTAGCCTTGGTTGCTCCCATGAAATGCATGCTTTATACTAGGCTAGTTATCATGATTATGAATGCATACATATGCATAAGAATGAGCCCTTTAGGGCATGAATGAAGAAGGCTTAGGGCCTAAAGAATGCTTCCCTAGAAGGTTGGGACTAAGAGCATACTTTATGAAAATGAAGAACATGATAACTATTTTATTTTATAATGGCTTGTACTACAGACTCTTAAAGCGAGTCAAATGATTATGATACTAGGCTGAAAGACTTTTGAGAAGGCCTAGTAAACCCTAGTGGTTCGGGATTAGCTACCTCGTTCCTATTCAGGGGCGCGTGCAAAACATGAAGTACAAGCCGGGCCCTAATGATTATGCTATGTTCAACTATTATGTTTATATGTTTTCAAAAGAACCTTCCTATGAAGTTAACATGCTTAGATGTTTAACATGCTTAAACGCTTACCATGCTTGAATGTGATATATTCTCTTACCTTTTCATGATATCCGGTTTTGTGAGTAGGACAGGGTCTTACTAAGCTAATGCTTATTGTTTAGTGTTTCCCCTTATGCTACAGATAAAGGACGCTAAACTATGGAGGCTGCGGGAGAAGGGCAAGTGTGTGTGTGATAGTGCTGGTGGATAAAAAGGATCTTGCTCTCAGTTGCTTCAAGTTTTGGAACTTGTCATGTTAAACCCATGTTATGCTCTTTTTATATACATGCTATATTTGAAGATGAATACTTGGTTTTTGATACCCTATGACTCGCTAGTGCACTCTTATATACTAAAACTGTTTATTAACTGCACTTCTGCTAGGAGACATGTTTTGAATATGCTACGCTTTTTCCCTCACCAAGTCATGATATCTCACCTTAGAAGATCTATGTTGATATACTATGTTCTATGCCTTGTATTCATCATACTCTATCATGCCTAAATTATGCTTCATTACGCTCTTATCTAATTCATCCATGCGCATAGCTTAGGTAGGATTGCTTACCCATCTTTTAGTTACCTACCATGTTAGAGACACTTATATATCTTATGCCATCATAAATCTTGTATCTAAATCTGGAATAAAACCTCCATATTAAGATGCGCATGCTTAGAATAATGTTACGCATGATTTAATACTTGATGTCCATGCTTGGTTGAGTGTTCTGAAAAAAATAATTATGCTTCCGCTACATGAACCTTGCATGCTTTGATGATACATATGCCCATGCATAGAAAATAAAAATTTTAAAAAAAATAATATAAATGCATGCGTGTAGTTGTAATGTACGAAAGTTAAAGTAGCGCCGCCGAATTCCTAGGGGATTAAGGGCGGGCGTTACAAGTTGGTATCAGAGCTGGTCTACCTCACCACTATCACACTCATCAAGCCCTCATCCTACCGCTTCCATGTAAGAACTCTAAACCTACTATTTCCTTTATGCATGATAGTATGTGCTACTCCTAGTTAATTATGGATATAGGAATAACTATTACCTCATTTCTTATGAAGATGGCTAGAAGACGTAGTAACCGTCTTAACGGGACTGCCCCTCCACCACTTAACGAGACAGCACCACCACTTAACGAGACAGCACCACCACTCAACGAGACAGTACCCCCACTAAATCTGGCACATGTTGTAACAGAACTACAACGCCAGATCGCGGTGCAGCAACTGATCATCACTAACCTGATGAATCAGCAGGGGAACCCTACCACTCCACTATCAGTGAACCAGACGGTTATCCCAATCGCAACCCCGGTTACGCCAGAACCCCCGGCAGCCCCTGTCACGGTAGCCCGACCAAAGGCTTACCTAATCCAATGGCAGAGGCTGAAACTGGAAAGTTTCTCCGGTGCTAGTGAACCCTGGGACGCGCAGGCCTGGTTCAAAACAGTGGAAAGCACCATGGAATTGCTCGACTGGCCCGAGCATGAGAAGATCAAATGCGCATCGTTCTGCCTTTCGGGAGATGCGCGTATGTGGTGGGAAAGAATAAAGACCAAACGCCAGGTGAACCAGATGACATGGAAGGACTTCGAATCGGAATTCTTCGAAGAGTTCTTCCACATGCGGGTCACCAACCGGCATTTCGACGAGTTCACCGAGTTCCGACAAGGTGAGCTATCAGTCAGTGAGGCAATGAAGAAATTCAACAGACTAGCCCGCATCTGCCCGGAGCTAGTCAGCACTGAGAAAGAAAAAGTCAGACTTATGCTGAAGATGCTGCGGCTTGAAATTGCCCTGAATGCAGCCGGCGGAGTCAACCGGCCACAGACCACAGAAGAGCTGTTCAGCAGTGCTCTGATTGCTGAGCACTACCTGAACAACATCAACCAGCAAAAGAAGGTGCTGACTGAAAACAAGAGCCAAACCCAAGCCGGAGGTCAGAAGCCTCAGAATAATAGTTGGATGGGGAACCACAATGGCAAGAGGAAGAACGACTCAAAAAGTGGTCCCGCCAGCAAGCAGCCCAAGTTCGACCCGTGTGCTACATGCGGAAGGCTGCACCCAGGAGCTTGCCGCCAGGGGACAGGCAAGTGTTACAACTGCGGACGGGTAGGGCACAAGGCCCAAGATTGTCGCGCCAAAAAGCAAGCACCTCCCCAACCGCAAGTACCACCGGTTGCGATGAATGCAAGGGTTTTCTCATTATCCAAGGAAGATGTGGCGAATGCATCAAACGTAGTCACAGGTCAGATATTCATTTACAGTCGGTATGCTACTGCTTTATTTGACACTGGAGCTACACATTCGTTCATTTCTATGTCATTTACTGCAAAGTTAGATATACCCCCTCAAGTTATGAACTGCAAGTTTCTTACAACCCTACCCTCGGGAGATATTATACCATCTACCCATATGATGCGTGCCGCACCAATCAAGATCGCTGGGAGGGAACTCTATAGCGATCTGATAGTGCTGGACATGCAAGACTATGACATTATATTGGGCATGGATTTTCTGAGTAAATACGGCGCTTCAATCGAGTGCCGTAAAAGAAAGATAGTCTTCCAACCAGAGGCAGACACTAAGTTAGAATTTATTGGAGAGCCAAGAAAAGAAGCCAGGATATTCTTATCGGCTCTCAAAGCTCAGCAGATGTTAAGCAAGGGATGCACTGGGTTTCTAGCACATGTGGTCAATGCAAGCCAAGAAAAGGACCAAAGGCTAGAAGATGTCAGAGTGGTATGCAACTACCCAGAAGTCTTCCCCGATGAACTACCAGGGCTAGCCCCTGATAGGGAAATCGAATTTGAGATCGAATTGATACCGGGTACAAATCCGATCTCCAAGGCACCTTACCGAATGGCGCCAGCTGAGTTAAAAGAACTCCAAGGACAACTACAGGAGCTACTTGACAGAGGACTGATTCGCCCTAGTCACTCTCCATGCGGAGCTCCCGTGCTGTTCGTGAAAAAGAAGGATGGGTCGATGCGAATGTGTATCGACTATCGGGCGCTGAACAACGTAACTATCAAGAACAGGTAAGAACATTTTAGTAAAGAAATTTACTTAAGTTCCAACCTGAATTATGCATGCACAATGTTAGGTACCCCTTCCAAGGATCGATGACCTATTCGATCAATTGAAAGGAGCTACCGTCTTCTCCAAGATTGACCTTAGATCTGGTTATCATCAAGTCAAAGTGAAACCAGATGATATATCGAAGACAGCCTTCCGAACGAGATACGGACATTATGAGTTCGTAGTTATGCCATTCGGAGTAACCAACGCTCCGGCTATGTTTATGGACCTGATGAATCGAGTATTCTCGGCATTTCTCGACAAGTTCGTAATCGTCTTTATCGACGATATTCTTATCTACTCAAGAACCCCAGAAGAGCATACCGAACATCTGAAGGCGGTATTGCAAATTCTTCGAGAAAAGCAGCTATATGCCAAGTTCTCCAAATGTGACTTCTGGCTCGACCAAGTGTCGTTTCTAGGTCACATCATCTCCAAGGAAGGAGTAATGGTGGACCCGATCAAGATCGAAGCTGTAAGTAACTGGAGCAGACCAAAGAATGCAAGTGACATCAGGAGCTTTCTCGGTCTGGCCGGCTACTACCGGAAATTTGTTGAGGATTTCTCACGTATCGCAACCCCTATGACTGTTCTCACCAGGAAGAACAAGAAGTTTATATGGACGGAGGACTGCGAAAAGAGCTTCCTGGAACTAAAAAGGAGACTGACCAGTGCTCCTATCCTTATTCTTCCAGAAAGCAACCAAGGCTTCGATATGTACAGCGACGCTTCCAAACTGGGACTCGGCGCAGTACTTATGCAGAATGGTAAAGTAGTTGCCTATGCCTCTAGGCAACTCAAGGAGCCTGAAAAGAATTATCCTACCCATGACTTGGAACTGGCTGCAGTGGTCTTTGCGCTCAAGATGTGGAGGCATTACCTATATGGAGCGCAGTGTAAGATCTATACAGATCACCAAAGTCTCAAATATTTCTTCACGCAGAAAGACCTCAATATGCGACAACGCCGATGGCTTGAGCTAGTTAAAGATTATGACTGCGAAATATTCTATCATCCTGGAAAAGCAAACAGAGTGGCAGATGCTCTCAGCAGGAAGACCTGTGCTACTCTGTTATCCTTATCGGCATTATCCCAACCGCTCGAGCGGGAAATTATGGATTTCGGAATCGAGATTATCACCGGACGGCTCTCTTCCGTGTCGATAGCACCTACGCTATTCGACGACATCCTGGATAAGCAAAATGGTGATCTAGGCCTTCAGAAGATCAAACAAGAAATTCTTGAAGGCAAAGGCGAGGGTTTTCATATCGCCGAAAATGGAATATTATACCTTAGGGATCGACTCTGTATCCCTAATGATCCGGAGCTACGAAAGATGATTCTAGAAGAAGCTCACTCGACCCCTTATGTGATGCATCCGGGATTCACCAAAATGTACCAAGACCTGAAGACAAGATTCTGGTGGTCCGGTATGAAACGTGATGTAGCTCAGCATGTCAGTACCTGCCTGACCTGCCAACAAGTCAAAGCAGAACACCAGAGGCCTGGAGGAGTTCTGCAACCGGTCCAAATCCCAGAGTGGAAATGGGAAGATATTTCTATGGATTTTATCTCGGGTCTTCCCAGGACTACAAACGGATACGACGCTATTTGGGTTATCATCGACAGATTGACGAAATCAGCCCACTTCTTGGCAATCAAGATGACTTATTCTATTGAGCAGCTGGCTCAATTATATGCCAAGGAGATTATCAGACTACATGGAGTTCTGAAGACCATCATTTCAAATAGGGATGGTCGCTTCACTTCGCATTTCTGGGAGTGCGTACAGAAGGCTCTTGGCACAAAGCTGCGATTCAGCACAGCTTTTCATCCATAGACTGATGGACAGACTGAGCGGGTGAACCAAGTGCTCGAAGATATGCTACGAGCTTGTGCCCTGGATTTCAAAGGGAGCTGGTGCCGATATTTGTGCTTGGCGGAATTCGCCTACAATAACAGCTACCAAGCTACCATCGAAATGGCACCGTATGAGGCTTTATATGGACGAAGATGTAGATCTCCAATCTGTTGGTTTGACGGTGGCGAAAAGAAAGAAATGGGACTCCGGACTGATTTTATTGACGACACCACCCGGGCTATACAGAATATCCGCCAAAGAATTGAGACTGCTCAGAGCCGGCAGAAGAGCTATGCGGATAAGCGACGTAGGCCGCTGGAATTCCAAGTTGGGGACTTAGTATTCCTTAAAGTGGCTCCTATGAAAGGAGTTATGAGATTGGGAAAGAAGGGAAAACTGAGTCCGCGATATGTAGGGTCGTACAAGATCCTAAAGAGAGTAGGCCCGGTAGCTTACGAGTTGGAGCTACCGCGGGAGATGTCAGCTATTCACAGCGTGTTCCATGTCTCGCTGCTCAAGAAGTGCACTCCTGACCCAGACCAGGTGATCGAACCACAAACGGTCCAAATCCAGGAGGACCTAAGTTATGAAAGTCGGCCCATTCAGATATTGGACCGAGAAGTGAAGAAGCTAAGGAACAAAAAGGTGCCCTTAGTAAAGGTCCTGTGGCAAAGTCAACGGTTCGAGGAGGCCACCTGGGAACGCGAAGATGAAATGAAACGCAAGTACCCAGAATTGTTTTAATTCGAGGATGAACTTTCTATAAGGTGTAGGGGATTATATCGCCCCAAATTTTTGGCTTGCTTTCGATTATAAAAAGGGCACAAAAATGTCGATATATATTATCAGATTGTATGACATTTATTTCATAAATGAATAAAATTACATTTTGTGATTTCATGATTTAATGTTATGTGATTCATTAGAAAGGATTAGGAATATGTAATTGCATAAATTAGAATATGTGATTGCATGAATAGGAATATGTAATTGCATAAATTAGAATATGTGATTGCATGAATTGGAATATGTAATTCATAATTAGAATATGTGATTGCATGAATAGGAATATGTAATTGCATAAAGAAATTGATGCATGAATGATATGTGATTGCATGAATAGGAATATGTAATTGCATAAATTAGAATATGTGATTTGAGAATATGAGAGTGAATTGGGCTAATGGGCTTTGCAAAAGTGAAAACCAAAGAGGAGCAAAAATATGCTCTTGCCGAGGATCGAACCTTGGAACTCTTGGAAAGCAAAGCCTTGAAAAGCAAACGAAGTAACCAATTCACCTAGAAAGGAAATGTTGAGAGGAAGGAAGGGAAATTCTTGTTAAGGGTTAGGGAATGTGAAAGGGTAGAGGAAGAGGCTCTTGATGAGAAACCCCTTAGTGAAGAGACACTTGGAGAAGAGGCACCTTGCCTCTTCCCTTAGTATAAATAAGATGGAATGCTAAGGGGCTAACCATCATTGTTGCAAACCCCTCACTCCCTCTCCCTCTTCAAATTGCCGAAACTCCTCTCCCTCCTTGAGACTTCCGAAAATCCAAGGGAAGGGTTTCATCCCAAGGGACACTCCCAAGACCCCATTGAAGGTTTGAATCTCTTGCAAGGCAAGAAGAAGTCAAGGACCTCAAGAGCAAGGACAAGCACATCCCCTCCGAACTAAGGGTATACCTTAAGGATATTTAGCGAAAGAGGTAAGTGCCCCCTCACCTGTAGCATAATTGCTCTTGAATCGATTACATGACTCACATGATGCCCTCTACATGTCTCTACATGTTTCGGCCATCACCCTAACTAAGGGTTAGGGTAGGCCACATGCTTTCCTATGCTTAATGATGATGTTTGCATGAATGTATTATATTGTGTGTGAGTAAAGAAGGCTAGGAGGGAAGGGAATCCCCTTCTAACCATTCGGCCAAACCTACCCTAGGGTTAGGTTCTTAAGCATAACTTCATGATATGCACCCTAATGAATCTCTATTATATCACATGTGATGTATGAATGTTCATGATGCTATGTGGCTAAAAACCCCAACGTACTCAACCCTACATGTTCGGCCAAAGGGCCCTATACTTAGGATTGGATTAATAAATACATGCATGATAATGATCTTGTGTAGGATATGACATGCTTGTGTGATTCTTGATATGTTGATTGGAATGCATGCTAGACCAAATTACAACTTTCGGCCAAGAGAGAACTCTTGGACCCTAGCCTTGGTTGCTCCCATGAAATGCATGCTTTATACTAGGCTAGTTATCATGATTATGAATGCATACATATGCATAAGAATGAGCCCTTTAGGCATGAATGAAGAAGGCTTAGGCCTAAAGAATGCTTCCCTAGAAGGTTGGGACTAAGAGCAACTTTATGAAAATGAAGAACATGATAACTATTTTATTTTATAATGGCTTGTACTAAGACTCTTAAAGCGAGTCAAATGATTATATACTAGGCTGAAGGACTTTTGAGAAGGCCTAGTAAACCCTAGTGGTTCGGGATTAGCTACCTCGTTCCTATTCAGGGGCGCGCGCAAAACATGAAGTACAAGCCGGGCCCTAATGATTATGCTATGTTCAAGTATTATGTTTATATGTTTTCAAAAGAACCTTCCTATGAAGTTAACATGCTTAGATGTTTAACATGCTTAAACGCTTACCATGCTTGAATGTGATATATTCTCTT
>JAGFNQ010004215.1:83452-131447 GCA_024364735.1 Boesenbergia rotunda
CAGTCGACTGGTTCGAGGGCCGAAAACTCTTTCTGTGAGTTTTGGCAGTCGACTGGCCCTGGGCAGTCGACTGCCCTGCCTCTCAGCCTAGTTCCAGCCACTCCGGACCTTCTCCTTCACGTGTGCCTTCAGGTCTGCTCCCTTGGCTTGCCTCTTGAAGTCCTCTTCCTCTGGCTATCGTCCCTCGGATGCGCACGCAAGCCTTCCCTTGGCTTGCCTCCATGCCACCCTTCACGTGTGCCCTTGAAGTCCACTTCCCGGCTTGCCCTTGGGAGCTCTCCTCCCTCCGGGTCTCGTTCCCTCGGATATGTCCACCATGTTGATTCTCCAAGTCCTGCAACTCAATCACACACCATCAAACACAACATAACACTCTAACCTTAAACATATTCACCTACACACATCAAAACATGATCTTCCATCATTAAGGGTCGATTGCCTCAACATCTCCCCCTTTTTGATGTGTGACAATATGTTTAAGTTTAGAGATAAATAACAGCCAACAATAGCAATAGCAAAAGATAGTAATTGAAAAAGCATAAGACATAGAAACCCTAAGAGGTAACCTCCCCCTTAATCCTTGTCTTCTCCCATTTTCAATTCTAATCCAAGTTAAGTTTCCACTTAACACTAAACATCATTAAAAATGTAAGACATTATTAAACCTAAGAGGTAACCTCCCCTTAATCCATGTCTTCTCCCCATTTTAATCATTCAAGGTTCTAAGTGGAGAAGAAAACCTTAAACCATCCATTCCAAGTTAAAATTCTAACTTAAACCACCCATTCTTCCCCTTTGACACCATCAAATGATTGCCTCAAGCAACCCAACCCTATGACATCAAATGAAAGAGATTTGGATTTCTGAAAGAAAGTTTCAGAATCTGAAACTAAGCGTGCCAGTCGACTGCCCATGACCAGTCGACTGATACGCTATTAGTCTAAATTTTTCAGCTTTTCTGCCGAATTTCAAAAAATTCTAGAAAATTTCAAAATTATAAAATTTTGCATCATGTTTGAAATGATATACTCTATCAAGGAAAAATATTAATCCATATAAAATTTCAAACATGCATGACTTTTGATAAAAATACAAAATTCCTTGAAAACCACTACATTTTGTACCAAACTTACAATCCAATTTTGTCAATTAATAACTTTCAAACCATGGCAAAGCATTATAAAGCATAAAATGGTTTTCAAAGGTTTAAAATGTCCAACTATGATCTTGAGCAAAGTGTCCATTGATTAAACACTTGCTTCCCCATAGTTGGTCTAGTTTTCATATTTGATACTTCTAATGGTTCACAATATGCCACAAGCACAAGTGAGCCAAATGTATCACCCTAATGGATCAAGCACCCCTTTTTCAAGTTTAAAATCTCAAAGTTCACCCTACATTTCCACAAAACACATTCCAAGGCCTCTTCTTAAGGATGTAATTCCGATTCGGGAAAGAGGCTTGGTAAAGATATCGGCTAGGTTCGACTTTGATTCAACATAGTGTAGTTCTATGTCTCCCTTGCCACATGGGTCTCTAATGAAGTGATGTTTCACTTCAATGTGTTTTGTCCCTAGAGTGGTGAACCGGATTTTTGGTTAAGTTGATTATACTTACATTATCACACAAGACTTTGACCTAGGTGTAATGTAGCTCATAATCCTCTAAAGGTGTGCATGATCCAAAGGAGTTGGGAAAACAACCCACCCATTGCCCACATATTCCGCCTTTGTTGTTGATAGGGGCAACGCATGGTTGTTTCCTACTACTCAACTAACTAAGGAAGACCCAAGGAATTGACACCCTCACTAGTACTCTTCCTATCTAGCTTACAATCCGGCATAGTCCAAGTCGGTGTATCCAATTAGATCAACACTAGGGGTTCTAGGATACCAAAGTCCGACATTGAGGGTACCTTTGACATATCTTAAGATCCTCTTGACTACAACCAAATGGGACTCTTTTGCACAAGATTGGTACCTTGCACACATACCTACCGCAAAATGTATGTCGGGTCTACTAGCGGTTAGGTATAGGAGACTACCAATCATGCTCCTATATTGCTTAGGGTCTACCATTTTCCCTTCAAGGTCACTATCCATTTTCACATTGGTTCCTATGGTTGTAGATGCTACCTTAGCATTTTCTAAACCAAATTTCTTCAACATTTCCTTAGCATATTTGGTTTGAAAGACATGTGTCCCTTCATTAGTTTGCTTAACTTGAAGGCCTAAAAAGAAGGTTAACTCTCCTACAAGACTCATCTCAAATTCATCTTCCATACACTTGATGAATTCTTGTAAGAAGTCATTATTTGTTGACCCAAAAATGATATCGTCTACATAGACTTGAGCAACATATATGTCCTTATCCTTAGATTTTAGGAATAATGTAGGGTCAATTGTTCCTCTCCTAAACCCCTTAGACACTAGAAATGAAGAAAGTCTTTCATACCAAGCCCGAGGAGCTTGTTTCAATCCATATAAGGCTTTTCTTAATTTGTAGACGTGTCTTGGATAGTTAGGGTCCTCAAACCCGGGAGGTTGTTCTACATAGACCTCTTCCTTAATGATCCTATTAAGGAATGCCGACTTTACATCCATTTGATGAAGTGTGAAACACATGTGAGCGGCATAGGCTAGTAGGATTCTAATAGATTCTAATCTAGCTACGGGGGCATAAGTCTCATCATAATCTAATCCCTCAACTTGGTTAAATCCCCTAGCTACCAATCTAGCCTTATTCCTAGTGATTTTACCTTGGTCATCTAGTTTGTTCCTAAAGACCCATCTTTTGGTTACAATGGTGCAATCATTGGGCCTAGGAACTAACTCCCAAACTTTACTCCTCTCAAATTGATTTAGCTCTTCTTGCATGGCTAAGACCCAATCAACATCTCCTAATACTTCATCAATGGATTTGGGTTCTAATTGAGAGATTAGAGCTATTTGACTAGTTTGATCCCTAAAATAGGACATAGTCCTTACTCCTTGAGTGACATCACCCACTATTTGGTCAATAGGGTGATCATGGTGATGTCTCAAGGGCCTAGAGGTTGTAGGTTCATTTACTCCTTCTTCCACATCCTCTAGGGTACTTCTTACTCCCCCTTGATCATTGCCCTCCAAATGTAAGTCTTGGATTCTTTGGGCAAGGGATTGGACCTCTTCTATATCCTTATCAATTGAGGCTTTTCTAGGGTAGGTACTTGCTGTTTCATCAAATTTAACATTCGAGGACTCCTCAACCACTTTTGTCCTCTTATTGTAAACTCTATAACCCCTACTAGTTAATGAGTACCCTACTAGAATTCCTTCATCAGCTTTTGACTCAAACTTCCTTAGGTCATCTTTGGTATTTAAGATGTAGACTTTACATCCAAAGACCCTAAAGTAGTGGACTTGTGGTACCCTTCCATTCCATAATTCAAAAGGTGTTTTTCCTAGGAACCTATGTACCAATACCCGATTTTGAATATAGCAAGCGGTGTTAACCGCTTCGGCCTAAAAATAGCTAGGAAGGGAATATGCATTAAGCATAGTCCTAGCAGCTTCTTGTAGGGCTCGATTTCTCCTCTCAACTATCCCATTTTGTTGAGGAGTCCTTGGGTATGAAAATTCATGCTTGTATCCATTTTCAACACAAAATTGTGTGAAACTTGCATTTGGAACTCCCCACCGTGGTTACTCCTAATTCGGTTTATTTTGATATGTTTTTCGTTTTCTACCCTGTTACTAAATCCTATAAAAATCTCTAGGGTATCATCCTTATGTTTCAAAAAGTAAACCCATGTAAATGTAGAAAAATCATCTACTATGACTAGACAATATTTACTCCCTACAAGTGAGGGAGTACTATGGCAATCAAATATATCTATATGTAAAAGCTCTAAAGGTAAAGAAGTTGTGGTTAGGGTTTTACCTTTGTGTGATGATTTTGATTGCTTACCCTCTTGGCATGCATCACACAATTTGGTCTTCTCATACTTGATCATTGGTTGCCCCTTCACCAACTCTTCCTTGGCCACTCTTGCAATGCTTCTCATGTTGACATGTCCAAGTCTCCGGTGCCACAACCACCCTTCTTCTTCTTTAGACATGAAACACTTAGCAACATTGTTAGTAGCATAAGCAAGATCAAGATAGTATAAATTTGCCTCTCTAAACCCTTCTAATGTGATATCATTTGATTCATTATGTCTTATTATACATTTCCTAGCATGAAATTCAACTCTAAAACCGACATCACATAATTGACTCACACTTAGTAAATTGAACTTCATACTTTAATTAGGAGTACCTTATGTATAGAAATCGTGGGAGATACCTCAATGGTGCCACTCTTATGTAGCTAATAGTAGTGAACTTGCTCACATCCCTGATCATGTGTCTTGAGCATCCACTATCTACTATCCACATAGTTGAGGTCTCCTTCACCTTTACCTATACAACATGAAAAACATACTCTTTTGGTACACAAATCTTTGATCCATAAGTATCATGTAAAAATCTTTTAGGTACCCATGCCTTCTTTGTGTTTCCCTTAGCCCCTAGTTTCCTAGATGCACCAATCCTACCGGTGAGTGAGACAAAGACTACTTCCTTTATCTTTGGCCTATATCCTAAACCAGCCTTGTTATAAACGGCCCTTTGACTGTTGATTATCATGTCTAGGTTACTAGATCATACTTAGAATTTCCTAAGGGCCTTTATGAGGTTATCTACCTTTTTCCTTAGTTCCCTATTTTCAGTTTCAAGATGTAAAGCATGTGAAGTAGTAGAGCTAGCATGTAATTCTTCAAGTTTGGTAGATTCTACTCTAAGTATGACAATTTTTTCTTTTAGATCTTTAATTTTACTTCTAGCCTTAGCTAAGTCCATGTTAGTGCTAGAAATAATCTTTACTAAAGTAGAGGAGGGTAAGTGGTATACCTCAGTTACCGAAGCTTCTGACTCTGATGATGAAGTGGAGGAGCTCTCATCTTTACTACATGAGCTTCTTTCATCATCTGATGAATCTGAGTGGTCTTGTGCCATAAGGGCAAAGTGGGAGACTTGCTCTTCTTCTTCCTCTAAGGATGATGGATCATCCCAAGTTGCCTTGAGGTTGGTGGCACCCTTCTCTTTTCCCTTTGTCCTCTTCTTGTCGCCTTTCTTCTTCTCCTCCTTCTTGTCATCTCTTCTCTTCAATTGAGGGTACTCGTTCTTCATGTGTCCCTCTTGGTGGCAGTTGTAGCATATAATGTCTTTGGCCTTACCCTTGCCTTTGGACCCTTTCCTATCATAAGATTTGTTAGAAAAATTTCTGAAAGCCTTATGCATTTTTCTTACCATGAATGCCTCCTGGTCGCTATCCATGGAGGCGATGGATTCCTCTGAATCTGATGAGGAGGAGTAGATCACCTTCTTCTTCTCCTTCCTTTTCTTCTTCTCCTTTTCTGCAACAAAAGCAATACCCTTCTCTTTGGCCGAGACATTAGCTTGCTCGTGTAGTTCAAATTCACAGAATAAGTCGTCTAGTTTAACAATTGATAAATCCCTTGATACCTTGTAGGCATCAACCATGGATGCCCACAAGGTGGTTCTTGGGAAGGCTTGTAGAACATACCTGACGATGTCCCGGTTCTCGATCTTCTCTCCAATGTAGCTGGCTGACCTTGTAGGCTCATTGATTATTTCCTTCACCCTTCCATGTAGCTGGCTGACAATCTCGTTGCTCTTCATGGATAGGGATTGCAGTTGGGCCACTAGCAAGTCCTTCTTGGCTCTTCTGGACTCGTTTGACCCCTCGTTCAATTCCACCAATTTGTCCCACAGTTCCTTGGCGCTCTTGAACGGCCTCACCTTATTCAGTTGCTCCTTTGAGAGCCTGCACTGCAGTGTGGTGGTGGCCTTGGCATTGGATTGCGCCCTCTTCATTACCTCCCTCGACCAGGATCTCATCGGTGTTGGTTCTCCTCTTTCATCGACGGGTGCCTCGAAGCCATCTGCAACACTAATCCAGTTCTCAATATCATTCATAAGGTAGTATTGCATCCTACCTTTCTAGTAAGCGAAGTCGTTCCCGTCGAAGAAGGGTGGTCGTGCGGTGGAGTATCCCTCTTGAAACGCCATTATATTTGCTTCGGTTGACGGTTAGTTCTTCCGAAATGCACTGGCTCTGATACCAACTGATGGATCGTTTCAGGCGTGCAGAGGGGGGGGGGGGTGAATGACACACTTTCGATCTTGATCTCTACAATTTTCGTTAGCGCTGCGGAACAATAATATGTAAAAGAAAATAGAATACAATGCTAACAAAAGGAGTTATTTGGTATCCACTCAGATGGGTGACTAATCCAAGGATCCACGCCGTGAGCACCACTTTCACTATGAAACCCTCCTTCAAGTGGAGAATCCTTTACAGTCGAGATCTTCCTCTTTACAGAATGCATAAATATGTGAGAGGAAGTAGGAAACACTCTTCAGAGGAGCAGCACTTCGACACTATACAGAACCGTACCGTTCACGTGCAAAAAGGTGCTCCTTTTATAGGTGAACAGGATAAACTCGCAGTCTGTCCAGCCCCGCACCAGTCGACTATCCCAAGGGCAGTCGACTGGTCTAGCATTAATTGCTAGCCAACGGCTAGTTTTCGGGGTATACCAGTCGACTGTCCCAGGGGCAGTCGACTGGTCCGAGGTCGAAAACTTTCTGTGAGTTTTGGCAGTCGACTGGCCCTGGGCCAGTCCACTGCCCTGCCTCTCAGCCTAGTTTCAGCAACTCCAGACCTTCTCCTTCACGTGTGCCTTCAGGTCTGCTCCCTTGGCTTGCCTCTTGAAGTCCTCTTCCTCTGGCTATCATCCCTCGGATGCGCACGCAAGCCTTCCCTTGGCTTGCCTACATGACACCCTTCACGTGTGCCCTTGAAGTCCACTTCCCGGCTTGCCCATGGAGCTCTCCTCCCTCGGCTCTCGTCCCTCGGATATGTCCACCATATGTGATTCTCAAAGTCCTGCAAACTCAATCACACACATCAAACACAACATAACACTCTAACATTAAACATATTCACCTACAACAATCAAAACCATGATCTTCCAATCATTTAAGGGCCGATTGCCTCAACAGGTCTCTATTCAGATTAAAATTTTAATCCGTAGACATCAAGAGGTCTCTCAGGTTCGACCCCGTGGTTGCTTAGGAAACCCTCAAGCCATATAAGGGTTTACACCCAACATAAGGAACATGGGAGAGAACGTGGGGACACGTGTGATAAAGACCTCAGGTATATAAGATGACTCGACATCCAGGTAGGGGGTAAGATTTCCAAGACTATAGCAATTCGATTCCTCGTTGTCCTCCAAAAAAAGGAGAATTCTTGTTGGTGTCGGAAGCACCATATTGAACCTTGTTTTGATATTGGCAAAGTGTTCAAAGTTAAGTATTATTGGTGCTCTAACGATGTTACTCAAGTGTGCAGGAAATGTCCTAGAAACACTAGGTACGAAGTCCTGGTTCTAAGAATTGGGCACTAAGTCCTGGTCGCGGGCTGAGCAACTAAGTCCTGACAAATGGTTGGGTAATAAGTCCTGGTCGTGGACTGGGCACTAAGCCTGGCCAAGGGCTGGGCATCGAATACCTGGTGAGTAAAGTTGGGCACTATAACCTGGTCGAGGACTGGGCACCGAAGACCTAGTGAGTGAAGCTGGGCACTAAGACCTGGTCGAGGACTAGGCACCGAAGACCTGGTAAGTGAAGCTGGGCAATGTCCAACCGGAGGAGCCGGTTGGAAAAAAGGTAAATTCTCCCGAGAGGAGTAGGTGAGGACGCGTTCCACGTAGGAGGGAACATTAGACTTCGGTTCGACCTACGGTTCCATTTGGGAGACCCAAAGTTAGAACCAAGACAGCTTAGGCTGTAAATAATGTTTAATATATATTGTATATTTGCTTCTTGTGTTTGGAACTAACCCTGGTTGCAGGAAACGAAGGGACTGTGTTTCTGCTGCTAAGGCGCCTCATTGGAAGGAGGCGCCTCACTGGGCTAGGCGCCTGTATGGATACAGGCACCCTTGTGCAAGGCCAAACCAAGCCATTGAAGCAAACTGTCACGAAAGCCTTTGAACCAAGTCAAGCTAGGTGCCTGTGCTAACATAGGTGCCCTAGTCAGCTCAGGCGCCTCAATAAAGGGGATAAACGCTGATCAAGCCTGAGAGATTAGAGTTCGCGCAGGAGAGGCCATGTGTAGCCACCCCCTTCAACACAGGCGCCCAAGCGGCCACTATAAAATGTGGTTCACCCCCAAGTCTTTGACAAAATATGCAAATCTCGCTCTCAACATTTTCACTCAAGCGCTACGCTCTGGCACGCTCTGCACTCACGATTCAAGCGCCGATGACGACCCGCTGCTCTGAAATTCCATCCACTCCGGTCGTCGGTAAAAGCTTTAATTTATTAAGTGTTGTAACTTCCTTTTTTAATTCTATATCTGTACTCCAAATTGTAAACATTCTTCGAATATAGAATTGTCCATCGTAAACGGTCAAGGACCGTGGGCCTTGGAGTAGGAGCCGACTGTGACTCCGAACCAAGTAAAACAAACTATGTTAGCGACTTTGTTTTACTCTTTTCACTGCGTAATTTCTCTATTTATCCGTAATTTTTCGATCGATATTCACCCTCCCCCTATCGATTAACTCCGATCCAACAAGTCGTATCAGAGCGGGTGGCTCAAAACATGGTTCAACCACCAGTTGAGCATTTTTTTCAGATTTTTTGCTTTTTATTTCAAATAAATAATATTTGTGCGTGGGTTTAAAATATAAGTCAGAATTGATATAACGATCAATTTTGATAAGTCAGAATTGATATATTACGCCTTTTTCAATTTTGAATTCTTATTTTTTCACCATAAGTCAGAATTGATATAACGATCAATTTTTAAAAATTTGTCATAAACTTTTTTATTTTAATATTTTTTTCCTTAAAATTCGTGTTACCTTAATTCGATCAAATTTTTTTCTCAACATTGAATTCTTATTTTTTCATCAATAATCAGAATTGATAAAGCCAACATTTTCAAAAAATTTATCATAAATTTTTTTATTTTATTATTTTATCTCAAAATTTGTGCAACATCTTTTAAGCTAGTTTGTTTTTCTCTCTCCCGCACTACTAATCCAAGACCAAGTCTTGGTATATTTTTGTTATTTCATTTGTGTACGAGGTTTAAATTCAATGGCCAATCAAGAATGGAATAATGCCCATCCCCCCTATTCTCTAGCGAGGATTTCAGAACTTGGAAAAGTCTAATGGAATCCCACTTGAAGGTCAATCTGGATTTTTGGTTGATAATCCAAACAGGGTTCATTGTCCCCACAGAAGATGGAACATCAATCGCCTGGGACAAATTGGACAAACCAACTCTGAGGAAGATCGAGACTGATGCTAAGGCAACAGTAATCTTATAATGCGGCCTGACCAAAGAAGAATTGAAGTGGGTCGGATCCTTCAATTGTGCCAAAGAGATGTGGGAGAAGCTAATTAACCTACACAAAGAAAGCTCCGATATTGAGCTCTTAGAAGGTGCGATGTCCGAATCATCGGAGGAATCGAACGAAGAAGTAGAAGATCAAGTAAGCTATTTTTCACTCTCACTGCAAGCACAAGCAGCCGAGAGAGATTCTGAACCCGATTTCGAAGTCGAATCCAAACCAGAATCAGAAGATGAGTCAAATCTGAGACGGCAAGAATCAAGGGGGAGATTCCCAACGAGGAATCAAAAGGTAAAATTGTAAATTCAAATGTTAAAAATCAAATAATTTGATTCACATGCAGGGAGAGAGGGCACTACAAAAGTAAGTATCCTACTCGTAAGATACGAACGACACCACCAACGGCAACAAAGGAACTAGTTCCAAGAGCACGAAAGTAAAGAGTAGCATCCAATGCTTCAAGTGCCAGGAGTTTGGGTATTATAATGATGAATGCACAGATAGAAGAGCCAAAGATCCAGGACAACCTACCAAGATGGGTAACTTTAATTTATATGAAAATCCACTCTTTACAATGAATGATGATAGTTTACTTAATCACTCTTAGTCAAATTTAGATATGGGCACATGCCTAAGTAACTTAATTAAATCATGTATATTAATAAATTCAAATTTCAAAATGTTAAGACAAGAAAATGAGACTTTGAAAATTAAAATTGATATACTAGAAAAACTAATTAATAATCTTGCTAACTTAGAAAATCTAGAAATTTCCCCTTATTATGATTTTACTTAATTTTTTTAATTACTAATCTTAGGACTAGAAATGGTTAATAAGGACTTGACTAGATTGAAATTTGAACAACATAGTGTTAGGTGGAGGTGAGATGATAGTACGTTAGGGAAGCCCTTCTAAAAGGGTCAAGTGGGGTAAGGCATATCCTACTTGGTCTGTTTAGTCTGGTGGAAGTAGCCGAAGCTACCGATCCAAATCCTAAACTAGTTAGACCAAAATTTTTCAAGAAGTAATTTGAAAATAAACTTTCAGTAAAAGGCTTTGTCAAGGAAAAGGTTGTTGATCCAATAAGGCTACGGCCAAAGAAGGCCTCTGTGCCTCGCCAAGACCTGGAAGCCAATTACCGAAACTCATTTTTTATTTACTATTTGATAAATTTAAATCTAACACAAGCTTCAATCAAATCATAGTCTTGATCTAAAATCAAAGGACAAAATTAATGCATCTCACAAAAAGGATAAGATTACCCTGTTTTGTCACTTAGAAATGGGTGAGATGCTTAGGACCTAAAAGTTACCTGAAAACTATTTAATGTTTGTAAACATTTCTATACAAAGAACTTCCTTTAGACAATCAATTTATTCTTGAAAAATAAGTGATGCAAAAGTCACCTTGGGTATTACTTAGGATGTTTTTTTAAGGAAAATATCTACAGTCCGAGTTTTGATAGTTATATATTTTTTGGACTTATGTGTGTTCTGTTTCTCCCTTGGAAATCATTTTAAATATAGAATTTCCTCTTTCCAGTTCTTTATATTAATTTTTTCAAAGGGGGAGAGAAAGGAGAAAAGAGAGAGAAAATTTTTAAATTTTCTTTCTTCTTCAAAAAGTAAAGTATAATGTCTAAGTGCTTCAAAATTTTGAAGAAGTGCCTCAAATTATTTAAGTACTTCAAAATTTTCTTCTAAGTCTTCTAAGTGATTTCAAAAGTTTTCTAAGCAATTTCAAAAATTTGTAAGTGTTTCAAAACTGTCGAAGAGTATTATTTTTCTATGTAAAATTTTCCTTAGTAAACAAAGTTTATCTAAGTAAAAACCTTTGAAATTTTTGGCAAATGTTTCTAAGTAAATTTTTCTTAGTGAATAAATTTTTGTAAAAACTTATTTAAAAAATTCCTTAAAGAATTGTTTTTCAAATAAAAAATGTTTTTTTAACTGTTCTTAAAAGTTGAAACCCTTTTAAAATTTGATTTTGAAATTTCTGGGTAAGAAGGGTTTTTTTTTGCAAAGCCTTTTAAGTAAAAGTTTTTTCAAAACAAAAGTTAGGCTTGCAAAACTGTTTCTAAAGTAGAAATTTGTCTAAGTGTAAAAAGATTTTCTGATGCAAAGCTTTCTGCTCGATTTTAAAAAATACTTAGTCAAAATTAAAAGCACTTAGAAGTACTTATAAAAAAAACTGAATGTTTGGTTGAGGGGAAGAATGTTTATTTCAGGGGGAGATAATTGAAAATTATTTTAAAGTATTCTTTTTCCTTTCTTGCTTGTTAGATGTTCAATTTTTCTTTCTCAAGTACTTAGAATTTGTTAAAATATTTTCTGAGCAAGAATACTTAGTTAAGTGTAAATATTGTCAAAAATACTGCTATTAGAAAACTCTTTCAAAAGTCTCTCTACTTAAGAAATCTTTATTCTCCTTAACTTGAGGATTAAGTGGCTAAAAGTTCTGAACCTAAACTTATTGATTAAATATTTTAAGATTTGTGCTTGTCATGCATGGACTCAATAAGAATATACACTTGACTCCAATTCTGTTTTTGAGCATCAATTCTTCATTCTTTCAAAATTTTGTTACTTAGAAATTATCATAATTCTTGACATTATTTTAGTTAGGATTATTTTTCGCTTAAATTTTTATGTTTTCAAAACCCATAAGCTCTGATACACAAATTTTAAATCTTCTTTCAAAATATATTTTTCAAAAGACCTTTATTGATATATGGCCAAGGGGGAGAGTAGAAAAAGTGAAATTAAAAATTAAATTCTTCCTTAAACTTTATCCCCCTTTTCAAAGATAGATATCTTAGAAGCTCTCAAAAATATTTTCAATTTAACCTAAGTTTTTTCTAACTTAGAATCTCCTTTGTGATACTCAAAAAAATTTTGTTTCAATATATTATTTCAAACTGAACTTATGAATATTTTTATACTTAGAACTCTTTTCAAGTATTAAAAAAATTTTAAAAAAAATTCGAAAGGTTAATTTGCATGTTTCAAGGGGAAAATTTCAAATCATGAGGAAACTTTGTGCAATGTCTCAGTTTTGCAATTGGAAATGGTCTAAAACATAAGGAGAAAAGTTTCACATTAAAGGGGAGAGAAAGAAAGAGAGAAAGGAAATTTTTTTATTTTAATTTTTATCTCTTTTTCAAAAAGTAAAGCATAAATTTCTACGTATTTCTAAGTATTTAAAAAAAAAATTTAAGTGTATGTTTTTTTCCTAAGTAAAATTTTCATTAGTAAACAAAATTTGTCTAAGCAAAATTATTTTGAAAATTTTGGCAAATATTTCTAAGTAAAGTTTTTTTTGGTGAAAAACTTGTCTAGAAATTTTTTAAAGATTTTATTTTTCAAAATGCGCAAAGTGTTTCCAAGCAAATTCTTCTAACAGTGCAAAAAAAATTTTGTAAACAAATTTTTTTTCTAATTCTCAAAGTTGAAACTTTTTAAGAAAAATTTGGCTTCAAAATTTTGCCTATGTAAATTTTTTTTAGTAAAATTCTTTTTGCAATGCCTTGTAAGTAAAAGTTTTTATCAAAATTTAGGCTTGCAAAACTTTCCAAAATGGAAAATTATCTAAGTGTAAAAAGTTTTTTGTTAGTGCAAATGTTTTTACTCTATTTTTAAAAAACACTTTGTCAAAAACTTAGAAGTTTTACAAAAACTGCATATCATTGGAAAAACTCAAAAATCCCTATTAGATATTTTGTTCACCCATGAATATTTTTTTTTATATATGTCAAAGGGGGAGGAAAGGTCAAAGTTTAGTGTTTTATAACACAATCATTCAGGGTTGCAGGGGAAGAATGAGAAATAAAAAAAAAAATTGGTTCAAAACTACATTGGTTTTAAACTTTACACTGCTCAAAACTGCTAAAATATATTGGTTTTTACCTTCTTTTCTTAAAGGTTATAATGTTTGCTTAACTTTGAATTGTGTTGCCATAAATAAAAAAGGGGGAGATTGTTGGTGTCGGAAGCACAATATCGAACCTTGTTTTGATATTGGTAAAGGGTTCAAAGTTAAGTATTATTGGTGCTCTAACGATGTTACTCAAGTGTGTAGGAAAAGTCCTAGGAACACTAGGCACGAAGTCTTGGTTCTAAGAATTGGGCACTAAGTACTGGCCGCGGGCTGGGCAACTAAGTCCTGATATAAGGTTGGGCAATAAGTCCTGGTCGTGGACTGGGCACTAAGACCTGGCCAAGGGCTGAGCACTGATGACCTGGTGAGTAAAGTTGGGCACCGAAGATCTGGTGAGTGAAGCTGGGCACTAAGACCTGGTCGAGGACTGGGCACCGAAGACCTGGTGAGTGAAGCTGGGCAAAAGTCCAACCGGAGGAGCCGGTTGGCAAAAAGGTAAATTCTCCCGAGAGGAGTAGGTGAGGACGCGTTCCCCGTAGGAGGGAACATTAGGCGTCGGTTCGACCTAGGGTTCCATTTGGGAGACCCAAAGTTAGAACCAACATAGCTTAGGTTGTAAATAATGTTTAATATATATTGCATATTGGCTTCTTGTGTTTGGAACTAACCCTGGTTGCAGGAAACGAAGGGATTGTGTTTCTGCATCTCAGCCGCCTCATTGGAAGGAGGCGCCTCACTGGGCTAGGTGCCTGTATGGATACAGGCGCCCCAGTACAAAGCCAAACCAAGCCATCAAAGCAAACTGCCACGAAAGCCTTTGGACCAAGTCAAGCTAGGCGCCTGTGTTAACACAGGCGCCCCAGTCAGCTCAAGCGCCTCAATGAAGGGGATAAGCGCTGACCAAGCCTGCAGATTAGAGTTCGTGCAGGAGAGGTCACGTGTAGGTGCCCCCTGCAACACAGGCACCCAAGCGACCACTATAAATGGGGGTTCACCCCCAAGGCTTTGGCAAAACTTGCAAATCTCGCTCTCAACACTTTCGCTCAAGCACTACGCTCCGACAAGCTCTGCACTCGCAATTCAAGCGCCGACGATAACCCGCTGCTCCGAAATTCCTTCCACTCCGGTCGTCGGTAAAAGCTTTAATTTATTAAGTGTTGTAACTTCCTTTTTTAATTCTATATATGTACTCTAAATTGTAAACATTCTTCGAATATAGAATTGCCCATCATAAATGGTCAAGGATCATGAGCCTTGGAGTAGGAGTCGATCGCGACTCCGAACCACGTAAAACAAACTATGTTAGCGACTTTGTTTTACTCTTTCCGCTGCGTAATTTCTCTATTTATCCGAAATCTTTCGATCGAAATTCCCCCCCCCCCCCTCTATCGAACCAACAATTCTGACTAGAGCGTCGGAGTGGCCTCCACCGAAAAATCTTCTGGAGCATCCCTTTTAACGCTCGTGTTAATCTCGCAGGTGTGGACATCCTCTTCCCGTCGTCGTCACCATGGGCTGCGCTTCGTTGACTCACCACCCCCGTCGCTCGCTTCCGGAACAAGTTTGGCGTCGTCTGTGAGAAACATCAAAGCACCAGAAGGAACACCGTGATAGCAGATCTAGAGGGACAAGCTATAATTCTGACATGGGAGGAGTCAGATATTTTAGTCGCCAACATCGTCAGAGGAGCACTGGAGCAACATCAGATAGAGCAGGCTGCCTCGCAACGAGCGGCTCCGGTGCAGGCTGAAATCCCAAGAATGTAGGCCTCGCACCACCGAAATTGAAGATCCGTCTCGCCACCGTCGAAACCAGCAATGACATCTCCAGCGCCCCGGCGAGATTCCTTAGGAGAAACGGAGAGGGCACATTCTGTCGCCTCTAGAGTTTTACGACAGGAGGAAGGATCGGGGAAGGTCGAGGCCGCCAAAGCACTCCTGAAGTCTCCATCTACTCTTTCTTCTCTGGACATCATAGCGGATCTCATGTCCAAGCAATTTCGTAGTTCAGGAATTGTTGATTACGATTGGAAGATGGATCCAGAGGACCACATCTACAAGTTCGAGAACACAGCTCTCTTACACCAATACACAGATGGTGTGAAGTGTCGAGTGTTCTTAAACACCTTATCAGGAGCCACCCAGAGATGGTTTCAGTGGCTACCCCAAAATTCAATAAACTCCTTTCTGGAGTTTAGAACCATCTTCCTATACCACTTCGCCAGTAGTCGGTGATACTAGAAGGCGACTTTGAACCTATTCGCGGTCAAGAAGAAGCCAAAGAATTGCTGAAGGACTATATCCAGTGGTTCAATCTGGTGGCTGAGGACGTGCCAACCGCCACTTCAGGGATCCTCATTAGTCCCTTCACGCAAGGACTCTCTGAAGGCGATTTCTTACGGTCACTGGTGAAAAAGCCACTGGCTAGCTTCGATGACTTATTGGGCAGTCAGTCAAGCATGTCAACATCGAGGAGGTGTAGCATGCCCATCGCAAAGATTCGACGGGAGTCCCAATCAAGATCTTGGTAAGATCTGAGAGGAGAGAACCACCCGCTCCAACTCGAGCAAAAGATCCTCACTCCAGGAAGGATCAATGGGCTAGTAGGAAGAGGTTGGTGGAGACGATCGACACCGCGTGACCCAAGCTACCGAAGATGTACTGCAACTTCCACGGCAGCACAACGCACTCTATAGAGGAGTGTTATACCTTGAAGAAGAGGAGGTTTAAGGACACAGACGCCAAGCCCCGCAAATGGTGGAACAAAGTGGTATCTACGGCGATCCCCTCGCCAAAGCCCTTCCTCTCATCGACGTCAATCGGGAGAGGACAGATCCAGGTGTCGATCTCTGTCACCTTCGAGAGGAAGAAGTCAAGATATAGTACCCCACCAGTCTATCTCCCATGAAAGGGATCCCCAGAAAGGCATGGCTCCAGCTCGCAGACCTCCATCTGGCCATGTGGGGGTAATCTCAGGAGGTCCGACTGGAGGAGACTCTCATCGGGCAAGGAAGGCCCATACTCGTCGACTGAAAAATTATGCCATTGGGATGAATAAGGAGAAGCGTCAGAGCCCTGTCATTTTATTCGGCCTTGATGATCTAGAGGGCGTGGAAGCCCCCCATGAAGATGCACGGGTAATCCTCGTCCAAATAGCTAATAATGAGGTTAAGCGCATCTTGTTTGTGCCAGAAGCACCAGATCAAACCTTATTTTGATATGTGCCAAAGGGTTCAAGTTATGCTAGTTTGTGTGTACTGATGAACTTGTGAAGCTTGCAGGAAAGTCCTAAGTAAGCTAGGCAAGAAGTCTTGACCTGCAGGGTTGAGCAAGAAGTCCTGGTCGGTGATCGGGCAATGAAGACTTGGTGAGTGAAGTCGAGCACGAAGTCTTGATCTGGGGGACCGAGCAGAAGACTTTGCCAAGTGAGGATCGTAGACAGGAGTCGAGATGGGTTAAGGTCGAGCATCGTCAAGTTTTGGGTTCTTAGAGGCCGAGCAAAAGTCCAACCGGAGAAGCCGGTTGGCAAAAGGTAAACACTCCTGAGAGAGGTAGGCAAGGATGCCTTCCCCGAGGAGGGAACAGTAGGTGTCGGTTCGACCTAGGGTTTCAAGTGAAACCTAAAAGTCAGGACCAAGACAGCACTGGATGTAATCCATACATGCATTAAATTCTATTTATATTATTGTATGGAACTAACTCTTGTTGCAGCTGAAGAAGTTGACTCAGTTGGACTAGGCAGCCTGCATAGGACTCAAGCGCCTGGGAGCTGGTTGTGGGTGGCTGAGTTGGCGCAACAGGCAAGCTTGCATGGTGAGTTCTGAGTGGAGGAGCCACGTCGCACTCAGGCGCTTGAAAGGGATAGGGTGCCTGAGTCAAGATAGAGTTTGACTACGTAGTGGATAGAGTTGCTGCCCAAAACGCTGCGACTAGGGTGTCTGAATAGCCATTCAGGCGCCTAAATGCTCACTATATAAAGGGGTCAATGCAGCACCCCAGGACATCAATTCTAACTTTGTAATCATTCTGCTCTATTGTGTGTTGTGCAATTGAAGCCTCAACAAATGCCAAAACATCATCTGACTCTCCGAACAAAAGTCTTCAAGTATTTTGTTTTAAGTTTTGCACACTAAAGCATTGTAATTTGTACATTCTCTCATTGATTAGTGATTTCCCAACGCAAACGATCTAGGATCGTGGACCTTGCAGTAGGAACCGGTCAAGACTCCGAAGCAAGTAAAAAGAACTTGTGTTAGCGTGTTGTGTTTTATTTTTCCGGTACGTACTCGTTCAAATCCGAAAGTTTTTCTAAGCAATATTCACCCCCCCTCTATCGCTCATCTCAATCCTACAATTGGTATCAGAGCGGGAGTTGCTCATTTTGGTGAAACCACCACTTGAGTATTTTTCGAATTTTCGTTGTTTTTCGAGCATTTTTTATTATTATTCCCATACTGCTAATCCAAGACAAGTGTCTTAGTACTTTTTTGATTGTTTGTGTTTTTGCAAGTCTATTTTTTCACTTTTTCTCTAAATGGTCATGCAAGAAGGCGACAACATTGCTCACCCCCTCTCTTCTCTAGGGAAGATTTCGGTTACTAGAAATGCGGGATGGAAGATCACTTGAAGACTCAGGTGGACATGTGGATTATCATCCAGATCGAATTCGACCTCCCAAGAGACGAGCAAGGGACGGTGCAGAGCTATGAAAAGTGGGATGCATCAGGCAAGAAGAAAATTAGAGTCGATGCTAAAGCAACACAGACTCTTCAATGTGGACTCATGAAGGATGAGCTGAACTGGGTTAGACCTTTCAGTAGCGCCAAGGAATTGTGGACTAAGCTAATTGAACTTCAAGAGGGAACATCCGACACCAAGGTAAGCCATCATGATTTACTTTTAAATAAATTGTATAATTTAAAAATGCAGGACGGAGAAACTGCGTCTCAATTGCACGCCCGGATACAAGAGATTATGAACGGGCTTCACATTACAAGGCATACCATTGAAAACCGAGATTTGATCAGGTATACACTTAACGCCTTCCCTAGAAACTCATTGTGGGCATCCATGGTTGATGCTTACAAAGTTTCTAAGGATTTATCTAAGATTAAATAGATGAATTATTTTTAGAATTTGAACTACATGAACAGATTAACGGTGTACTTGCAGAGAAAAATATAACTATATTTGGAGGTAAAATTATAAAGAAGGCACCAGAATCAGAACCAGATTCTGACTTAGAATCCAACGAAGAAGATCTGGTGGAGCTCATCAACATCGTCCGGAAGTTGTTCAGAGATCAGAAAGTGCAAAAGTAAAAGAAGATGGGATAGCCAAAGGATGATCCGGCTGGACCAAAGAACAAGGCATAACTCTCCTGTTATGGGTGTGGAAAGAAGGGGCATTTCACGTCTGAATGCCCGAACACGATGGAAACAAAGAAGCAATGGAGGAAGAAGGCGTTGCAGGCAACCTGGGATGAGTCATCTTCAGAATCGGATGAGGATGAACCAATGCACTCCAACCGCCTCACGTTAACAACTCAAGATGAGATCAGCGTCGACTCTGAATCAGAAGATGAAACGGAGTATGGAGCAGTCTCACTGTCGAAAACTGGATGACGTAAGGTAACGGGTTACCCAGAATCAAATTTATACGAACTTATTTCTTATCTATCTCATAAACTGGCTAAGTCTCATGACCGGGTTAAGTCTCTCCAAGAGGAGGTAAAACTCCTTAAGGAGGAAACTAGCTCGAGTACGTTGACTGAGAAAGTTCAGGCTGAAACCTCAACTTAAGTCCAAAGACTTGAGAAAGAGAATTTCTCCTTGAAGGCTCAAGTCAAAGAGCTCAGAGCAAACTTGGAGCAGTTTACTCTGGGTTCCAAGAATCTTAATTTGATTCTTGGAAAATAGAAATTTGATCTAAATCGATCCGAAATTAGATTTCAAGCCAATTCACAATTTAGATCATATTATTCATAGTAAATCGCCCTAGCACCCGAGTCCAAGCATGGGTCCCCAAATCAAGCTTGGCAAATCAAGATGGACTAAAATAATTTTGGGTCCCTAAGGTTCATATCCACTATTTAAATAGACCAAGTCGAGGATATGATCCAGGGGGAGCAAACAAAAAGACTATATATGTGGTTAGATAGCATTGATTGATTACCTTCCCTGATGATTGTTGACATTTTTTTTCTATTTTTATTAGCCTGCTTATAATTAGAAATGGTTAGTTAAGGACCAAATCTGAATGAAACTTGCTCAACGTAGTATTAGGATGAGGTGAGTTGATAGTATGTTAGGAAAGCCATCTGAGGAGTCAATTAGAAGAAGGCGTCTTCTATTTGGTCTTCCTAGTCTTGTGGAACTAGCCGAAGCTACCTCTCCACATCCTCAACTAGTTAGACCAAGAATTCAGAATGAGGAATTTAAAAATATTATTTCTTTATGTGACTTTATCTAGGAAAGGATTATTGATCCAATAAGGCTAAGGCCAAAGAAGGCCACTGTGCCTCGCCAAGACCTGGAAGCCAAATATTGAAATATATTTTTAAATTACTATTTCTTTAATCTAAATCTAACTCAAGTTCCAATCAGATCTTAGACCTAACCTAATTTGAAGATAAAATTGAAATCATCTCACAAAACAAATAAGGAACCCTGTTTTATCACTTAGAAATGGATGAGATGTTTAGGACTTAAAACGAAACCCAACCAATTGAACCAGCTAAACCAACTTGTTACTAAGTTAGTTAGCTCAAACTGAAACTAAGATTTGTTTGTGGTTGCCAAATTCCCTATTTAATTTTTTTTAAATAAAATCAAAATTCTATGTAAAATTTTATTCTGTTTAAAAATTCTTTTTAATTCTTCTTCCAAAAGCATTTTTTTAACTCAAATTCTATTCATATTTTTTTCTCTCAATCGGTAAAAAATTGCATTTAACTCAAATGTTAACAAAACCTCGAATAGGCCTGAAAACCCAATTCAAGGGCCTGATCGTAAATCAAGATTTTGGGCGCGGGACTTCGCGCGCTTTTCTGAAACACACCCATGGTTTGTGAAAAACTAGAGGAGGATTCACTGTCCAACGCGCCCTAGTCAACTCAGGCGCCCTCGTTTATTCTATATAAACTCCTCCACGTTCGGCAGATTAGAGACTGGCTCTACTCGAAGTGGAGGTTCACCGTCTAGGGACCATGTAACCAGGGGAGAGATTGTCCTTCAGCATGATGACTCTAAATCTAACCTGGCTGACATTTTTACTAAACCCTTACCTGAGTCTGAGTTCAGTTCATTAAGAAGACAGCTTAAAATGTGCTCAGTAGAATGTCTTTTTTTTCTTTTGATTTACTCTTTTTTTTTGTACTTAAGTTCTCAAAACTTTACTTTCAAAACTCAATGATTTCGAAACATAGTTTTATTTTTGACTTTAAAACTATCCATTTTAAAACTAGGGTTTTTCTTCGACATGGACTTAGCTTAGGCTTAACCCTAGTATGCATGCTCCTATAGTTCTAGCAGCCAGCATCTGACAAGTACAGTAGGATTAACTTGATTGATAATCTAGACTGGGATGAGATGCTTAGGATTGTTGCCCTAGACTTAAGATGCTTCAATTCAGTGCATTGAAACAAGTTGGGGGCACTATAAATACAATTCATATTAATCAAGTCAAGTATTTTGGCTAACTTAGCTATTTTATGAAAAATATATGACTTGACTGACCTAAGTGAAAGTTGCTGATTGTTGCAGTCAGCAAGTAGCTAACAGGTCAGACAGGTGCCAAAAAGTATTTTTTTTCTTCCAAGATGTTTTTTTAATTTTCATGTTTGGACTCAAAATGAAGGTACCTAGGCTTGACCTAATCTTATTTTTTTTTGCTATCTTGATAAATTGAACGGACACACTTAGTTTTTCTTATTGTTTTTTGGTCTTATACATTTCTTACCCTTATATTACATAATTTTGATATATGACAAAGGGAGAGAAAAAGAAAGAGATCAAAGTGTGTTCAACGTATTTTCAAAATATTTTCAACGTATTTTCAAAATATTTTCTAAGTGATACAAAAAGAAAGAGTTCAAAGTGATTTCAAAATCTTTCAAAACTTTTTCAAAATATTAGAAAAGTTTTTCAAAGTGTTGGAAAAGTGTTTCAAAGTTTTTATTAAGTATTAGAAAACTTTTTGCAAAAAAAAAAATACTACTGTTTCTAAACTAAGCTAATTTTTTTCTAAGTATTGGAAAAAGCTTAAAGTATTTTTTTCGGCTTTTCAAAAAGGCAACATAGTGTCTGAACTGTTCAAATCATACTTAAAAGAAGCCTAAGTCCAATTTTTGAAAATATATTTTTGATTAAGGGGGATATAACTAGATAAGGGGAAGAGCTGGAAATAAATTCTATGTAAACCTATTGTTTCTTAGCTTAACTTTGAACTAGGTTGTCATTATCAAAAAGGAGGAGATTGTTGGTGCCGGAAGCACTAGATCGAACCTTATTTTGATAAGTGGCAATGGGTTCAAGTTAAGCTAGTTTGTGTGTACTAATGAATTTGTGAAGCTTACAGGAAAGTCCTAGGCATGCTAGGCAAGAAGTCTTGACCCGCAAGGTTAAGCAAGAAGTCCTGGTTGGCGATCGGGTAATGAAGACTTGGTGAGTGAAGTTGAGGATGAAGTCATGGTTCGGGGGACCGAGCAGAAGATTTTGTCAAGCGGGGATCGCGGATAGGAGTCGAGACAGGTCGAGGTCGAGCGTCGTTAAGTTTCGGGTTCTCAGAGGCCAACCAAAAGTCCAACCGGAAGAGCCAGTTGACAAAAGGTAAACTCTCCTGAGACGAGTAGGCGAGGACGCGTTCCCCGAGGAGGGAACTGTAGGTATTAGTTCGACCTAGGTTTTCAAGTGAAACCTAAAATCCAGGACCAAGATAACACTGGTTGTAATCCATACTTGCATTAAATTCTATTTATATTATTGTATGGAACTAATCCTTGTTGCAGCTGAAGAAGTTGACTCAGTTGGACTAGGCCACCTAAATGGGACTCAGGCACCTAGGAGCTGTTTGCGGGTGGCTAAGCTGGTGCAACGGTCAAGCTTACATGGCGAGTGTTAAGTGGAAGAGTCACGTCGGCACTCAGGCGCCTGAAAGGGATTAGGGCACCTGAGCCAGGATAGAGTTTGACTACGCAGCGGATAGAGTTGCCACCCGAAACACTACGACTAGGGCGCCTAAATGGTCACTATATAAAGGGGTCGAGGCAGCACCCCAGGACATCAATTCTAACTCTGCAATCACTCTGCTCTACTATGTGTTGCGCAATCAAAGCCTTGACAAACACTGAAACGTCATCCAACTCTCCGAGCAAAAGTTTTCAAGTATTTTGTTTTAAGTTTTGCTCACTAAAGCATTGTAATTTGTACATTCTCTCGTTGATTAGTGATTGCCCAATGCAAATGATCAAGGATTGTGGACCTTGCAGTAGGAGCCGGTCAAGACTCCGAAGAAAGTAAAAAGAGCGTGTGTTAGCGTGCTGTGTTCTATTTTTCCGCTGCGTACTTGTTCAAATCTGAAAATTTTTCTAAGCGATTTCACCCCCCCCCTCTATCGTTCATCTCAATCCTACACATCCTTGTGGATACAGGTAGATCCATCAACATCCTGTACAAGGCGGCTCTGGACCAGATGCAGGTCGACGAGGATGAGCTGCATCCTGTCTCCACCCCACTCATCGGCTTCATCGGATATAGAGTACAGCTGATGGGGCAGATCTCCCTGTCTCTGTCGTTGGAGGACGACACGCTACTGAGCACAAGGAGGACTTCCTTCACGATCATGGATTCCCCATCGTCCTACAACGCCATCCTGGGGCGACCAGCGCTCAGCCTATTCTAGGTGGTAGTCTCAGTATACCACCAGAAGATTATGTTCCCGGTGGGAGAGCAGGTGGGCGAAGTCAAAGGAGACCAACTAGCTTCCTGGCGGTCTACAATAAGGAGGTTAGAATGGAATCCCGCAAGAACCCGAGGATACATGAAGCCTTACAAATTGACCTGGCAAATCCCCGAGAAGAAGAAGGAGCTAGAGAGGAACGTAGGGAGGTCGAATGTGAAGAAGTCCAGATTCATCCTCAACAAGCTGGAGGAATCACAAGAATTGCTACTGATCTTGTCCCAGAACTTAGAAGCTGGCTGATCAGCTGCTTAATGGACCATCGGGATGTGTTTGCATGGGCTACGGAAGGAATCAAGGGAGTCCCCCTACCTTGGCCATGCATCGGTTGCATATCACCCCGGGAGCCCGGTCGGTGAAGCAGAGGTGAAGACACTTTGCAACAGATCAAGACAAGATAATCAAGGAGGAGGTCGTAAAGTTGTTTAAGGCTGAGCATATCTGAGAAGTTCAATTCCCAACCTGGCTGGTGAGTGTTATACTAGTCCCTATGACCGGGAGTAAATGGCAAGTCTGTATTGATTTTCATAATTTAAATAAAGTTTACCCTAAAGACTGTTACCCCTTGCCTCACATTGACCAACTGGTGGATTCTACCTCTGGTTGTGTTTCATTTTAATGTTGGATGAATATCAGGGATACGACCAGGTTCCCCTTGCCCGGAAAGACCAAGAGAAGGTCAGTTTTGTAATGGCAGATGACACATATTGCTACAATGTATAGGATCGATGCTGTCGATAGAGGGGGGGTGAATATCGACTCGTAAAATCTTTCAGAAACTTCGATGTTTGTTCGTTCATTCTAATCAGAGAGTTAGTACCAGTGGAAATAATAAATAACAAAAATAAAAGACACTCGTACACGCGGGATTTACTTGGTTCCCAACCCCCTAGGGTTAGTACATCCAAGGCCTAATCACGGGTAGCGCCCGTCCACTAGTGGTCTCCTTTCCTGAATTTCTGGAGGAGAAGAAACCCGTATTACAGTTGAGTTACAAGCACAAAAGATATAACTGAAAATGTGAATTTGTAAACTTAAAGCAAACCAAACAAAAGTCGATCCATCCAATCTGGAAGTCCGAAGTGCGCCGAACTTTCTCCTAGAGCTTCCTTGGTCGCAGAGCTTCGACTTCAGAGCTTTTTCTTTGCTTAGAATACTTAGTATGATGTTGCAAGTGATGTTCTGCCTTGAGGGGTCGAACCCCTTTATATACTGGTATCCAGTGCGCCCTAGAACCTCTGAGGCGCCCTATAGGCGGTCAAAAAGTCATCTGTAATCGTGAACTTCACGATGCTGATAAGGGGCCATTCCCAGGTGCCTGCGAGGTCCAGGATGCCTGGAATGTGGAGAGCGCCTGTGTTGGCCAGCCAAACCCAGGTAGCAGCCTTCCTCTCCAGGGTGCCTATGTCAATGGGGCGCCCTGGACCATGGGGAAGCCCTAGAAGAGGTTTCCCAGGCTATCTCGTGTTTGCTTGCCTATCTTGCCTCCAACTCCAGGTACCTGCAAGTTTATTAAACACAAGATAAACAAATACACAATTATAGGTTCTGACTTTGGATTTTATGCGAAACCCTAGGTCGAACTGACGCATAATGTTCCCTTTTTCCGGGGAACGCGCCCTCGCCTACTCCTCTCAGGAGAAGTTACTTTTGCCAACCGGCTCCTCCGGTTGGACTTTTGCTCGATCTTCCGGATCAGGACTTCGGTGCCTAGTCCACGACCAGGACTTATTGCCCAACTCTCGGTCAGGTCTTTGGTGCCTAGACCACGATCGGGACTTATTGCCCAACCCTCGGTCAGGACTTCGTGCCCAGTCCATGACCAAGACTTATTTCCCAACCCTCGATTAGGTCGGTGCCCAGCCCTCGGCCATGACTTATTGCCCAATTCCTCAAACCAGGACTTTGTGCCCAACCCTCAATCAGGTCTTAGGTGCCCATCCCTCGGCCAGGACCTAGTGCCCAATTTCTCGAACCAGGACTTCGTGCCTAGGTTAACTAGGACTTTCCTTTACCTTGATAAAGACTTCTTTTTGCTAATCATATTAATCCTGACTAGACTTCTCTTCTGCCAAACATCAAGTCCTGTTTGACTCACTCCTTGGTCTAACTGACCAACCCTGGGTTTTCTGCTAAACATCAGATCCTGTTTAGCTAACCCTTGTTCTAACTTTTCAACCCTTAGTATATTAACTAGATTAGATCTAGGTTTGATCATTCTGCTAAACATCAAGTCTTATTTGGCTAACCCCTGGTAACCTTAACCAACCCTGGGTTCTAGTTGACTCTGCCAAATATCAGATCATGTTTGGCTAAACCTTTGTCAACCTGATCAATCCTGAGTTAACCCTACCAAACATAAGGTCCTGTTTGGTTTTAACCCTTGATCACTTTGACTAACCCTTACCTTGTCTAACACATATTGTTACTAACTTAAGTATATTGTTAAACATCGAAACACTTAGAGAAAGACATCATTGACGCATCTTGCACCAACAATCTCCCCCTTTTTGATGTTTGACAATATCATAAGTTAGATTCGATCTATGGGTTAAATCAAGGTTTAATCCTGGGAGAAATCGAAAAAAATCTAACTTAAGCTCTTCTCTCCCCTTTTGTCACACATCAAAAAAATTATAAAAATATTTGCGCCAACAATGAAAATTTTTGAAAAATGTAACTTAAGCCTTTTTTTTATTTGAGGTAATTTCTCTCCTCCTTTTGAGAATATAATTTTTGAAAACAAACGATTTTCAAAATTCTTCCCCTTTTTTTTTTGAAAAACCACGTACTTGTTTTATAAAGAAAATACCAAGTACTTAAATTGCACCAACAATATATAAATTTAAAAGAACATGAATTTCCCTAAGTCTGACAACAATCCTAGGAATCTTGTTGACCACAAGAAAATTCCAATGTGTCTTAGGGATTTTCCATAAACGTATATTTTAGAAAAATAATTATTTTCTTGATTTGGTTTCTTTTCTAGTCTAATACAATCTTAGAAAATCTTGTTAACTACAAGAAAATTTTCCTATGTATCCTGGAAACTTTTCCAAACTCAAGATAAGATGAATTTTTTAAAGACTTTGTTCAAAAGATAAAAAGATTTTCACACATTATTTTTAAGACTGAGAATATTAAAAAAATGATTTCGAAAAGAGAATATTATGTTTTCAAAATGATTTTGAAAAGATGGTGTATGAAAACATAATAATTTTAAAAATATTAATAGATCATTTAATTTGACCTCCCCCTAAACATGACACAGTCCTAGGAAGATTGTTGACTACAAGTGATCTTCCTCTGAGTCTTAGCGATTGATTCAAATGTAAAGAATTATCTAATAATTTTTGGAAATGTCAGAAAATACAATCAATTTCTTTTAAGTAGGACTCCCACTATATCTGACACAATCTTAGGAAACCTTGAAGATCATAAAGGATATTTCCTATGTGTCTTTAGAGTTCATCCACATCAAAAGAATAACTTAGCACATTTTTGAAATAAGTTTTGAAATATTATAGTTTTCAAGGAAATAATTTTTGAAAAAAATATTTTGAATCAGTTTTTGAAACATTTTTCGACAATGTATTTTGAAATGATGAATTTTTAAAGCATAAATCATTTTAAAATATCTGAATTTTCCAAAAGAATAACTTTTCAAATGATGATAATTTTTAAGACCATTTTGAAATGATATAGTTTTTGAAAAAAAATAATTTTGAAAAATATTTTAAAAGAACAACAAAAAAACCTCCCCTGAACCTGACATCGTCTGGCTACCCTTTTTAACTACAAGGGCATTTACCTAAGTGTCTTAAGGGACTTTAGTGTTGACTTAAAAGGTTTGTGTTTAAGTTTGTAGGTCAAACAATTTTCGAAATAGATATATGATTTTTGAAAATGTATTTTATAGATAAGCAATCAGGCAAGCATAAAATTCATAAAAACAAAATTAAACATGAATGACATGACAAATAGTTAAGAAAAAAAATTAGCAAATGCATGAACATGACATTTATGCATGAGTTAATCAAGTCAACACATTTTAATTAATTTTCTAATAATGTATCAAATTCTCGATTTGATACATATTGTGTGAACCCGCGAATATGTCAACCCACTTTGACATATTTGTTGTTATTGTGTGAATCAGCAAGCATGGTTGCCTTATGGATGTATTCTGAGATGCTTGAATAATTTTTCTCAATATATTTATAGACTGGTTGACCTTGAGTTAGATTCAAGTTTAATCAATTTGTATTTTAAAAGTAAATTTCAATAATCGGCTTCCAGGTCATGGCGAGGCACAGAGACCTTCTTTGGTCGTAGCCTTATTGAATCATCAACCCTTTCCTTAGACAAAACCTTTTAAAGAAATAATACCATTATTTTACTCTTACAAGCACAAAAGATATAACTGAAAATACGAATTTATAAACTTAAAGCAAACCAAACAAAAGTCGATCCGTCCAATCTGGAAGTCTGAAGTGCGCCACACTTCCTCCTGGAACCTCGTTGGTCATAGAGCTTCGACTTCAACGCTTTTACTTTGCTCAGAATGCTTAGAATGAAGTTGTAAGTGATGTTCTGCCTTGAGGGGCCGAACCCCTTTATATACTGGTATCCAGGGCGCCCTATAGGCAATCAAAAAGTCATCAGTAATCGCGACCTTCGCGATGCTGATAAGGGCCCCTTCCCAGGCACCTAGGAGCTCCAGGGCGCCTGGGATGTGGAGGGTTCCTGTGTTGGCCAGCCCTGTAACGCCCGCCTTTTTTTCCCCCCACCTTATGGTGTGGCGAGAAAGGCGTCGTTACGCTTAACATACATGGACTTATAGAACATCTTAATGCAGCAGAATAAATTTTTTTTTCTTCTAAATATGCTTTTAACCATGCAACTAATACATGAAACATCTATACATGCCTAAACTTGTCATTCATAAACTTACATGCATAGCATCATAACCTAACCGTTCCATAACTTATTCATCATCATCATAAGTAGCAAGTAACTTACCGTAAACATAGCATCATGAGTCTTAAGTAATTCACTAGGCATAACCATTATAAACATAACATAAAATCTAAGGAGGCATTTCCAAAACCCAAGACATGCGATATGTGTAAATAAGAGGAATCCTTTGCCAAGTCACCGCCACACACACACATGCTTTTGCCTCTCCTGCTGTTTCCCTTAGTAACCTCTTGCTTGATCTGCGGTACGAGCAAGATAAGACTATAAGCATACAGGCTTAGTAAGACCCTTTCCTACTCACTAAAACCATACGTCACTTAAACATAAACATATCAAGTATCTGACATAACATAACTCTGAACATAAACATAAGCATAGTCATGGCATAAGTCATAAGCATATGAACAACTACATATAAAGCTGTCAATTTGGGTTGGGCCCGTCGGGTTGGCCCGCCCCGCCAATCAATTTAAGCGGGTTGGGTTAGAATTTAAGCAACCCAAGCCCGCCGTGGGCCAACCCGCCTAGGCCCGCGACCCGCACGGGTCGGCCCGCGACAGGCTTGGGTTGGCCCGCGGGTTGAGAATCACATGTTAGTTAAGTTTTATGACAATTTATTATCTTTCTTTGTTATTATTTTGTAATAAAAAATAATATTTTTTATTACATGAGTACTCGTTTGTATCCATTTATATTTAAAAAATATATTTCTTAATATATTTGATTGATGAAATCTAAATATATGATTTTTTTTAATTTTTTTAATTTTTAAAAAATATTTTGATGGGTCCGCGGGTTGGCCCGCCTAACCCACGGCCCGCCTTGGATTGAGTTGGGTTGGGGATTTTCCAACCCGCCTAGATGACAGGTCGACCCGCCCCGCCCCGCCAAATGGCCGGCTCGCCATGGGCCAACCCGCCCCGCCACGGGTTGGCCCGTTTGACAGCTCTAACTACATAGCATGATTCCTAACATAACCATAGATCTACAACATACTTAGCATGACATAAATCTTAACATACATAAACATGAGACATACTTATACATGGCATAATTCTTACCATACATGAACATGAAACATACTTATCATAGCATAAGATATAAGCATAAGCATAAGCATAAACATACTTACCCTGGCGCGATGCATAACATGGATGTATGCATGAGTCAAATGCATTTACTAAATAAGGATTCTTAGTTTTAAAATCATACTTTCAAATGCTTAGCATAAACATAACATCATTGGGGTCCCCGGCTTGTACCACATACATACATCATAAGCGCGCATCCCTAAGTAAATACGAGGTAGCTAGCCTCGACCTACTAGGGTAAGGACAGCATAGTCGGTAGTCCCAGAACCGGGGCGTTCTTAAGGTGCCCATCCCTGTTGCACAGCTTCGGTAGTGCCAGAACCGTGGACAGCTTCGGTAGTCCAGAACCGAGGCGTTCTTAAGGTGCCCATCCCTTGGACCCTTACTTCGGTCTGGTACAAGCACCATTCATAAAATAAAATTACTATGCATGCTTCATCATTCATACTTGTCATTCATACTTATCATTCATACTTATTTCATATCATCGTTATGCCTTCATCATTCATACTTATCATTCATACTTAAGGCATAACCATCATCTTCATTCATACTTATCATTCTTTATTCATAAAATAGGACATACATGCATAATCATGTTTCCAGTCATAAACATTACCTTGGTTCATAAAGCTTACATGATCTTGATACATAAATAAACATGCACTTCAGACATGATACATTTCATCTAGCATACATAATCCTAGTATTCATCATAAAGCATGGATGATAAGCCACATATAAATAGGGCGTATACTACTAGGGTTCATGACATTCATTCTAAAACATGCATATACCTTCATAAACCATAAATCTATTATAATCATTTATCAACATACATGCATCATTCTAATTATCATAACATATTCCTACCTCAATTACATATATTCATGGTATATGATCTAAATATTCATGGGTGAAGCATAACATAAAATCTAACATACATAATCCTGTGATATAACACCTAAACAAAGATTTTTGTACATAAAAGTCCTTACCTCATGCTTAACTACCTACTATCATCATGGTAACTTATAAACATGCATTCTTGAGATCTTATCCCAAACCAAACCCTAGGTTTGGGTCTTGGCCGAAACCCTAAGAAGCCATGGGTCCATGGAAAATTTTGCTTAGGTCATAATTAACATCCCATACCTCACATATCATGCCATGGAAAAATCATTTGAACCCTTGATTGGACTTAACCTTAAGTCCTAGGCCTAAACATGGGTTGGCCGAAACCCTAGGAGGGTGACAAGCCCATAGGAAAATTCATACAATTACCATTATTACTCATAATATACCATAGGAAACATATTAATCATGCTTGGAGAGATTGGAGTTTACCCTAGCCCTTTTTACCTTGATGTGGCCGAAACCCTAGATGGGTTTTAGGGCACCAAAAATTTCCCTAGATCATAATCTATGTCTTACATAACATCATGAAATATTTAAGAGCACAAAAGAAAATTTACATCATCCCTAAGCCCAAGCAATAGCCTTGGCCGAAACCCTAGGCTCCACTTCATGGTTTTTTTTTCCAACTTAAATCTTAAACAAACATCTAAATCTTGTTAAGCATCAAGAACAATCATACCATAGGTGAGAAGGGTCTTACCTTGAGTTATCTTTGGTTTTTAGACCTTAAAAGAGAAGGAAATTGGAAATCTCTTTGACACTTGAACCCTCCTTGCCCTTGTAGCCTTGGAAGAGAACCTAGATCTTCAAAAGGGAGTCTCCTTGTGGAGTTTTTCCAAGGGAAATGGGGCTTGGGGGTTTCGGCTAGGAGGGGAGGAAGAAGAAGAAGAGAAGAAAATGAATTGATGGAATGAGAGAAGAGAAAGGTAACTTCCCCTCTTATGCTTTTAATCCACATTAAGGGGGGGTAAGTGAAGAGTCATGGTGTCTCTTCCCTTGATGGCTCCTCCTTCTTCCCAAGCCTTAACAAAAAATCTACTTCATTCCCTCATAGCACTCCCTTTCTAGGTGAATTGGTTAGAGCATGCATGGTTGTACTAGAGGTCCAAGGTTCAATCATTGGTGCATGCACTAATTTTCTATTTTATTTTTATTTTATTTTCTATTATTTCGAAAATTCCTTAAAAATTCCCCCATAATTATGTTAATATTTCCCATTAAAATCCATTTATTTTTATATTAAATTCTACCTAAAATCCACCAATAATCATGGTACTAGAAAGCCCATATAAGGCCCATTAGTACTTAGTTTCTCAATTTAAATGAGAAAATCATGAGTTCCTAGGCTAAGGTTCGTACTAATATTTCTATATCCTTCGGAAAATTATCTAGACATGCTTAATATTTTAAAGCAAATATTAAAAAAAAATTCCGGGTCGTTACAATCCCCCATACCTCTTGAAAGTTCATCCTCGAACTTAGAATAGCTCCGGGTACTCGCGTCTCATCTCGTGCTCGCGTTCCCAGGTAGCTTCCTCGAACCGTTGACTTTGCCATAGAACCTTGACTAAGGGTACCTCCTTGTTCCTTAGCTTCTTGACTTCCCGATCCAAGATCTGGATAGGTCAGCTTTCATAACTTAGGTCCTCCTGAACTGGTACCGCCTGCGGCTCGATCACTTGGTCCATGTTTGGAATACACTTCTTAAGCATCGACACATGGAACACATTATGAATAGTTGACATTTCCTGAGGCAGCTCCAGTTCATATGCCACCTTGCCAACTCTTTTCAGTACCAGGTACGGTCCCACATATCGCGGACTCAGTTTCCCTTTCTTCCCGAATCTCGTTATCCCTTTCATCGGAGCCACTTTAATGAATACCAGATCCCCAATATTGAATTACAGTGGCCCATGCCGGACATCTGCATAACTCTTCTGCGACTCTGTGCAGCTTCTATCCGTCGTCGAATGGTCTGTATAGCTTGGGTGGTGTCGTCGATGAGATCCGTCGTAAGCCCCATCGCATTCTTTTCACCACCTTCGTACCAACAGATTGGAGACCTACATCTCCTCCCGTACAAAGCTTCATAAGGTGCCATGCCGATAGTAGCTTGGTAGCTATTATTGTAGGCGAATTCCGCTAAACATAGATATCGGTACCAACTCCCTTTGAAATCCAGAGCACAAGCCCGTAACATGTCTTCCAGCACTTGATTCACCCGTTCAGTTTGCCCATCAGTCTGAGGATGAAAAGCTGTACTGAATCGTAATTTGGTGCCGAGGGACTTCTGGACACACTCCCAGAAATGTGAAGTGAAGCGACCATCCCTATCTGAGATGATGGTCTTGGGCACTCCATGAAGTCTGATTATCTTCTTAGCATATAATTGAGCCAGTTGCTCAATCGAATAAGTCATCTTGATAGCTAAGAAGTGAGCAGACTTCGTCAACCTGTCCACAATTACCCACAGTTGCTCAAATTTGATGACCGTTTTTGTCGTGTCACGGTTTCAAATACAATTTAAGTACCGAATTCCTCTAAACTAATGTAGCATAGAGTAACTCGAGTCGTCTCCCAACGAATGTAGTTGGTACATGATAATTCTCAGGATCATATTTTATTGCTTTTGGATTTTTGATATCAAACTGAGTTTTGGATTTGAGAACTATGACTACGAAATGAATAGCAGGGCAAGTATGAAATCTAGTCTAATTAAGGAAAGACAGTGCAGGTAAAGAAATCTAATTTAACCTGACTACAATTACGGTAAAGAAAAGAACAACTAGAAATTAAGCATCAACAAAATTAAGCATGGAACAAAAACCTACAACATTAAAAAAATTTAATTTGCTAACTTAATTGCATGTAATGAAGACATGAAACTTAAAGCTATAGGAAGAACAACACAAAACATGAGTTAAGCAACAAGGAACATCACAATTGAAAGAAATTGTTCTAACAGGCATTTGACCAAACACCTCATATGCATGATTGAAATTGATTCAAGTAAGTGCAATTTAAAATAGGAAAGATTCATCCAATACAAACATTTAACTACCAATCACAAACAACCCAAATATCAACACAATTAACAACCGTATCAAATTTAAACTCTAAATTGATCCAAGGATGCTGCTGTGAAGGAATGTTGAGCTGCTGTGATGAATTGCTGCAAATTTGGGTTCTGTCGAAACTGATAAAAGCTGGATGAAGGAGTTGCTGAGAGGAAATTCTGCTAGTGCTGTAAAGAATTGCTGGATCGGATGAAGAACTGCTACTGTGTTGCCGGCGGGTGAGTGGTTGATTGGCGAGGAGATCAACTACGGCTTCGGAACCCCCTAGCCCTAGCTGCGATCGGCGGCGATGGTGGATGGAGATCTTCTCTTCCTACCTTCCCTCAACCCGAGAGAGAGCTGGAGGAGAAAAAGGAATGGACCTCCGGCCAGCTAGGGTTCGGAACCCCCTATCCCTAGCTTGTACAATGGTCGGCGGCGATGAAAAATTGAGAAGTGGAGATGGAATGGAGTGAGTCGGGATCTGTGTGTGTGGCCGATCCGCCCTAGCTTCCGCGATCGCTTCCTTTTGTTTGTGTCCCTGGCTGCAGCGATTGGGTTTGGCTCAGCCAACTTCAAGCTAACCCAGTCAGCAGTCCATTCCAGCTTGGATCCAACTCAGCCCCTTTGGGTTCAGTCAACCTCAGCCAGCAATTGGCTCAGTCCAGCCTTGGGTCAGTTCAGCCCAGCCAGAGCTTAGCTTGAGTTAACCCAGCTTTTGGGTTCAATCATAGGATGGCAGCAACAGACGACTGAGATCAATCTGACTTCATCCAACGGTCGGATCTCTTCCGATCTGAACCAAACTCCACAGATCCCAATCGATGGTCCTGATCTACCTATCCCCAGCTCGGATTAACTAGATCAGTGGTGGATGGTCCAGATCTTCCTTTTTCTTGAATGGATGGTCTAGAACATCTTGAGCTCGATCCAACGGTCAGATCACTTCTGATTTGGCTGAAATTTTCAGATCTTGATCTCTAGTCATGATTGATTCTATCTTGGACTCGGATCGACCAAAAGTTGACTGATGGCTCAGATCTAGCCGTTCTCTGGAATGGACGGCTCCTATTAATCCGATGCTTGATCCTTTTTATCTGGATCCAATCCTGACTCAAGTCTGACCCAATTTGATCTAGGTCCATGATCAATTGAAGCCTACAAAATGATATTCAAATTTAGTGCCAAAAATATCCCAAATATACAAAGATTAAAATTAAAAGCCAAAATAAAGGGAATACATGAAACCTAATACAATTGCAAACTTAAGCATATAAAATGTGGATCAAACATGGATTTTAGAGCCGAAAATACTCAACAAAATGATGGTTATCAAACTCCCCCACACTTATACTTGGGTGTCTCGCACAAGTCAACTAGTAAACTAAGGATGTATCCCCCTAGATTATTCTCAATCATAGTTAGAAGCAATTGAAAGAAAATTACCTAAGGTTATCAATTCTCAAAAATCTAATCTCAATGGACTAGAGACTTGTCCTTAAATCAACAACTTAGCATTTTCATCCTTCCTGATTCATTGAGATGAATTTAACTCACTAAGCCTTTCAAGGGAAGTTTTGGTGGCTCTCTTCTTGAATTCTAAGTTCATGATGAAAGTGGAGCTCACTCAAACACACATACTTTTTGCACTACCATAGGCTTGCTTGTTATCTACTCTCCACCATTATTCATGAATTGAATCCACACCTACAAAAGCTTATTCAAACAAGTTAAAGAAGATATAGGCAATGATAGAGATGAAATAGAAAATTAAGGGACTTGATACTCATGAATCACAATAAAGAAAATAAAGAACATGATATGACAAAAAGATATGGCAAAGCAAAGAAAGCAATATGATAAGGCAACATGGAGAAGAAATATAGCTTGATAAGAAAATATGTAAAAAGTTAAGAAAAATGGAAGACTTGGACACTCAAAAATGTATCCCAATGCACTTTGCCCAATTCTTTTGAGTTATCTTGCATGTATCATGGTTGTGGTGGAGTAAGAATTGAAGAACTGTGAAAACTCAGTGTGCCAATTATTTTCCAGCTTTTTTTTTTAAACAGCTGACATTTTTTTTTTTTCACTTGGCATTTTTTTTCTAATGATAGTATGCTTGCATCCTCCCCCACACTTAAACTTTTGTCCGTCTCGGGCAAAATAACACTAAGAAACATTAAGGTATCCAAGTCCGTGCAAAACATTATTATGAACATGTAAAAGAGGGAAAGGAAATATGGAATTAGAGTGTATCAATAAGGGAATTGCAAAAAACGATATAAGAAGAGAAACAAAGTGATTTACTTCTATAAATGTGGTCCAATCATAGAAATATAGCTTTGAAAGAACCTAAGCAAGTTCTAGAGTACAATCACATGTGTGTATCACAAAAACTTGGCCAATTCCTCACTAGGTAAAAAGAATTCATCTCAATTCATCAATTTAGAATCCAATACTAAGAAGTACTCAAGCAACCAAGAATTTTCATCCAATGGCTCAAATCCTAAGTTTTGACAACCAAATTTAATTTACTTTCAAAGGACTCTAAAACGATATAAGAAAATCTAGATAGATACATTTATTCCTAATCATGCAAGAAGTAAAATGCCAAAAGAAATAAAATGATATCTACAATGACTTTTATGCATTCTACTCTACGCAAACATTTATTAGCAGGAACTCATTTGAAAAGAAAAATTACTACTTGAAAACATGAAAATGATATTCACAATGAAATAGGAGTGTAAGAAGAAAATAACTCCCCTTCAAATAGGGTACAGAGCATGTAGCATCCATCTTGGGAGAATTATCCTCATGTAGTCAATCTCGTAGTGCATGGATTTCTCCCTTGACAATTTAGCACAAGCATCTTCCGGTGGTCGGAGACGATTAAGGTTCAGAATCCATTCGTGGGGTAGATAATTGAAAATCAAAGTGAACTCGACCCCTCCCACTGTATGCCCCTTAGAAGTCTTCCGGGAGGTTGTAGGCTATTAAGTTTCAGTACCCATTCTAGAAGCCTACGGGATCCTGCAAAACCATGTATAGAAAATACCTCCCGCACGCATGCAGGGTAAGAACAGAGTGAAATGTGAACAACCTCTACATAAAATGACTCAAGATATGCGTCACATCCTATGAAATCAATTTTCGGTACCTCAATAAATTTATCACAATTATTTTCTACAAAAGATGCATCAAGAAACTCATCACAAACAATAAAATCCATTTTAGGTACCTCTATCAGTTTTTCTCCATCAATATCTGCATAGAATGTGTCCAATAATTCATCAGAAAAATTAGCATCAATACTAGGTACCTCAATGGAATTTTCACAATCAATTTCTAAATAAAATGTAGCAAGACATGCATCACAACCAATAAGATCAACCATGGGTACCTCCATAAGTTTTTCACACTCAACTTCAGCATAAGATATAGCAAGAGATTCATCATAATAAAGCACATCAATTTCAGGCATTTCTAAAATTTTTTCAAAATCAGCATTTACATGAGATGTACCAAGTAATTCACCACATTCAACAAAATCAATTTTTGGTGCCTCTACAGGTTTTTCACAAACAATTTCTACAAAAGATGTGTCAAATACTTCATCACACACAATACAATCAGTTTGAGGTACCTCTATTGATTTTTCCAAAGAAATAGGAAGTATACTTACATGATCATGCTGAAGAATACCTGGAGGTTCTACAAGAATAGATGTATCCATAGCTTCCTCCTGGTTAAGTACAGGTTCCATTTCAGGCTCAAGTTCTGGTGGGCATTCAACTGAAGCAGGTGATTCTTGGGTTCTTGCTTCCACCATGCAAGTCCCTACACTTTCATGCTGATCTCTGAATCTTCTACTGTATCAGTCAATGTGGTGGTCCCTGGGGCTCAGTGCAATCCCCTACACCAATAGATCATCTCCATGCATGCTTCCTCAACCATACCTGCAACATCCAATTAGAAAAATTAGAATCATCAACAACAATATCATCACAAAATAAAAGTATAGAATGATCCTGTAAAGTTTTAGAATTGAATTCAAAACTATCACAAGCTCTACAATCAATCTCATCCAATGCCTCTAAACCAGTAGGAATGGGTGATTCTTGGGGCTCAGTGCAATCCCCTACACTCTCAATCCTATCCTCTGGATTTCCTGATACATCAACCAATATAGGTGGTCCCTGGGGCTCAGTGCAATCCCCTACACCTATAGAATCACAATCATGCCCCTCAGAATTAAAAGTAGCTTGATAAGATAGTTGTCCTGATCTTTGGGCTTTTATTTGATTCCATTGATCTTGTAATTTTCCAAGGCGTCTCTGAATATTTTTAAGAGCAGATTCAACGACTTGTTGTTCTTGAAATGTGAGATAAGGTTGCTGAATGTCAAGAGTAGGCGGTGCATTCTGAAATTGGAGCTGTTGGGGCTGCTCAAATGGTTGAATGGGCTGATTAAATTGCTGAAAATTTGGTTCACAACTTGGTGGAGATTGCTGAAAATTATGATTCTGAAAACTCTGATCATAGGGCTGAAATAGTTGGTTGAAAGATTGGATTGGCTGCTGAAAATTCTGATGGTTTGGTGGAAAATATTGCTGTGAAGGTTGAAATCCACTCTGATTTTGATTCTGGAAAGTCTGAAATGGTTGGAACCCCTGCTGAAAATTCTGACTTGGTTGAAAGGGTAGCTGACCTTGCTGAAAATTTTGTTGAAAATTTGGATTGTACTCTTGCTGAAAATTTTGAAATTGGGGTTGAAATTGTTGTGGTGGCTGATTGAAAGTTTGGTACTGCTGCAAATCTGAATAGGGCTGCTGAAATTGTTGACACGACTGCTGGTGAGGAGATGAATAAGCATTTGAAAACATTCTGAATCTGCAGTCCTGTCACAAAGCAAACAAAATGGCAGCAATCGTATACAAAAGATAAAGCAATCAGAATAGAATCAAAGGATATAATTATCAAGCACCACTATATTCCCCGGCAACGGCGCCAAATTTGATAACCGTTTCAGTCGTGTTACGGTTTCAAATACAATTTAAGTACCGAATTCCTCTAAACTAATGTAGCATAGAGTAACTCGAGTCGTCTCTCAACGAATGTAGTTGATGCATGATAATTCTCAATATCGTACGTTATTGCTTTTGGATTTTTGATATCAAACTGAGTTTTGGATTTGAGAGCTATGACTACGAAATGAATAGCAGAGCAAGTATGAAATCTAGTCTAATTAAGGAAAGACAGTGCAGGTAAAGAAATCTAATTTAGCCTGACTACAATTGCGGTAAAGAAAAGAACAACTAGAAATTAAGCATCAACAAAATTAAGCATGGAACAAAAACCTACAACATTAAAGAAATTTAATTTCCTAACCTAATTGCATGTAATGAAGACATGAAACTTAAAGCTATAGGAAGAACAACACAAAACATGAGTTAAGCAACTAGGAACATCACAATTGAAAGAAATTGTTCTAACAGGCATTTGACCAAACACCTCATATGCATGATTGAAATTGATTCAAGTAAGTGCAATTTAAAATAGGAAAGATTCATCCAATACAAGCATTTAACTACCAATCACAAACAACCCAAATATCAACACAATTAACAACCGAATCAAATTTAAACTCTAAATTGATCCAAGGATGCTGCTGTGAAGGAATGTTGAGCTGCTGTGATGAATTGCTATAAATTTGGGTTCTGCCGAAACTGATAAAAGCTGGATGAAGGAGTTGCTGAGAGGAAATTCTGCTAGTGCTGTAAAGAATTGCTGGATCGGATGAAGAACTGCTACTGTGTTGCCGGCGGGTGAGTGGTTGATTGGCGAGGAGATCAACTACGGCTTCGGAACCCCCTAGCCCTAGCTGCGATCGGCGGCGATGGTGGATGGAGATCTTCTCTTCCTACCTTCCCTCAACCCGAGAGAGAGCTGGAGGAGAAAAAGGAATGGACCTCCGGCCAGCTAGGGTTCGGAACCCCCTATCCCTAGCTTGTGCAATGGCCGGCGGCGATGAAAAATGGAGAAGTGGAGATGGAATGGAGTGAGTCGGGATCTGTGTGTGTGGCCGATCAACCCTAGCTTCCGCGATCGCTTCCTTTTGTTTGTGTCCCTGGCTGCAGCGATTGGGTTTGGCTCAGCCAACTTCAAGTTAACCCAGTCAGCAGTCCATTCCAGCTTGGATCCAGCTCAGCCCCTTTGGGTTCAGTCAACCTCAGCCAGCAATTGGCTCAGTCCAGCCTTGGGTCAATTCAGCCCAGCCAGAGCTCAGCTTGAGTTAACCCAGCTTTTGGGTTCAATCATAGGATGGCAGCAACAGACGGCTGAGATCAATCTGACTTCATCCAACGGTCGGATCTCTTCCGATCTGAACCAAACTCCACAGATCCCAATCGATGGTCCTGATCTACCTATCCCCAGCTCGGATTAACTAGATCAGCGGTGGATGATCCAGATCTTCTTTTTTCTTGAATGGATGGTCTAGAACATCTTGAGCTCGATCCAACGGTCATATCAATTCTGATTTGGCTGAAATTTTCAGATCTTGATCTCTGGTCATGATTGATTCTATCTTGGACTCGGATCGACCAGAAGTTGACCGATGGCTCAGATCTAGCCGTTCTCTGGAATGGACGGCTCCTATTCATCCGATGCTTGATCCTTTTGATCTGGATCCAATCCTGACTCAAGTCTGACCCAATTTGATCTAGGTCCATGATCAATTGAAGCCTACAAAATGATATTCAAATTTAGTGCCAAAAATATCCCAAATATACAAAGATTAGAATTAAAAACCAAAATGAAGGGAATATATGAAACCTAATACAATTGCAAACTTAAGCATATAAAATGTGGATCAAACATGGATTTTAGAGTCGAAAATAATCAACAAAATGATGGTTATCAGTGCTCTTTGTTGGTTTGAGTCAACTAAACTAGATCTCAATCGACTAATGACTTGGTTGGATTTCAATTGACTAATGACTTGTCTGAGTCAACTGATCTGTTGACCATTGGCATGCAATGGATAGCTTTCGAATTTTGGTTGACTAATCTTGGATTTTTGTTAGATGAACCTAATAGAAAACTAGCTGCTGGCTAACCGTTGGAGGCCTCTATATATGAGTGTTGGCCATGATTTGTCTCAAAAAATAGTACATGAAATTTGAGACTAAGTTTTCAACATTGTGTTGCTGAGAAAAAAGCACCTAAGGGCTATTGGAAGGCTTCTTCTATGCTCTTTTAACATCTTTTTATAAAACTTCATTTCATATCTTCTACCAGATTTCTTTGCCTCTAGAAAAAGGAAATTTTCATTGGGGGATTGCTTACATGATCCACATAATGAATCGATAGACCATGGAGTAAAATCCGGGTTTAAACCACATAAACTATGATATTAGCATTTTTATCCTTTTATTTCTGCAACACTTATAGTCTAATGTGTGAAAATACACAGTCACTCACAAGAATTAACAACTTCTATTAGTTCTTGTGTATGTGCAAGAGAAGTCGAATTTTCATTTGTTGGTTCATGAGTTATTCACCCCTCTCTAGCACATCAACATTTGGATAAATGATTTGCATAGTGAAAGTGAATGTCTCAATGAAAAATTTGACCGTCAATCAGCGGCACGTTCGACGTACGATCGCCGATCGGACACCACCGACGACCTCCGATCGCTGTCCTGAATCAAACTATACCTTGGGGGGACGGTGAACCCGTCGGGATCGACGGTGAATTATGTGAGATCACAATTGCGGTGATCTCTGATGAGTTCATCGTGCCCCCAGGGTATAGTTTGGTTTGGGCTGGCGGCCGAAGGCCGTCGACAGTGTCCAATCGATGATCCGGCGTCAAACGTGCCGCTGATTAATGGTCAAAATTTTCACTGAGCCATTCACTTTCACTGTGCGTATCATAACCCAACATATTAAGATCCTAACAATATATGCAAATTGATTTATAAAGAAGAGTGGTTGAGGTTGAGTATTGTTTATTTGCATATGTTATTGTGTGTCATGGTTTAAAATCGTGACCCGTATTGAAGTTTCGGTTATGACCAGAGCAATATGGTTTTAATGTTAGATCGATGACGTACACTAGAGGAGGTGAATAACGTTTTTCGAATCTTCTTCTTCCTACGTTGTTAGTTGTGCAAGCGGAAATACAAAAAAATAAAACTAACAACAAGAAAGCAATGCTAACAATACCGATTTACTTGGTATCCACCCCTAAGGGTGACTAATCCAAGAATCCTTCGATGGATCACTCCCCGGATAACCTCCGGCTAGCCCTTGTCGCTCCTTGTGGGTGGAGAAACCTCGCCACAACACCTCGACAATACCTGAGCACTTAGACTACTATTTGGCTCTTACCCATAGCCAAATTCGTCAAAACTTTCAGCCAACATGAAGTCCCTTTAAATAGAACTAAGGCTGAAACCCTCGCAACCAATCGACTGCCCATGTACTAGTCGACTGGTGCCAGCCAAACAGCAGTCCAACGGCTCGCTGCAACGGCTAGTTTTTGACTTTACCAGTCAACTGCTCCCAGGGCAGTCGACTGGTCCCCAGCCAAAATCTTTCTGTGAGTTTCTTCAGTCGACTGCTCCCAGGGCAGTCGACTGGTCTACTCACACACCTAAGGTTTCCCTTCCCGAGTACACTTCTCTCAGCACTCAATCCCTAGGATTTCCTGAGTACAATCACTCAGCACTCGTACCCTCACGACTCAGCTGACTTCTTACCAGCAGCCTCGACTATTGCCTTCGTGCCCTCTTCATCTTCGGCTCCCGTCCCTCGGATGCACGTAAGCCTCCAGCTTGCCTCCATGCCATCTTTCATGTATGCCTCGAAGTCCGCGCCCCTCAGCTCATCGTCCCTGCTATACCAAGGTCCCTCGGGTGCACACAAGCCTCCAGCTTGTCTCCATGTCACCCTTCACCGTACTGAGGCCGTCCAACTGAGTCAATATGTGTAACCTGTACAACCTGCACACTCACATACACATATCAAATACACAAGGGAAAACCTAACTTAAATCCTTTGCCCAAACATCAAAACATATGGTCACTCCGGACCACAGATTGCCTCAACATTTAATATCATATCGTTTCGTGCCCATATGGTTTCGGTATTTTTTAGATATAAAATATATTAACTAAAAAAAATTTAACCTAAATATTAAAAAAATTAAAATACAAATTAAAAGAAAAAAATGTGGGATTGTGGCACCCCCATATGGTAAGTAAATAAATAATTTATTTAATATTTTTGAAATTATATATATATATATATAATCTGATTGCCCTATTAGGATTGAATTAAGTTTGTTTAGATATAGCTAACGGTTGATTAGAATTATTAACCACAATTAGTTAGACAACCTAACTTTCCATTGCACCCGCGCACTTCCAGTGCATCCCTGTCGCATATTCGATCACTGACGCCACGCTTCTATTCCTGCGAGTAGCAGCAACTGCCTCCGCGACCTTGTGGAGGTCGCCACAGGATCGTGGCAACCTCTATGACCCACTGAGGTTGCTTGCGGGATCACGATGACTCCACAATCCCATAGAGGTCCCCGTGGGATTGTGGCATCCTCCGCAATCCCACACAGGTTGCCATGGGATCACAACACCTCGTTAACCCATCGTGGCAAAACCTTCCAACCTTGCAACGATCTATTGTGCCGGGTCAAGTGGTGGGTGGAATGACAAATTTCACCTGATTTGCCTGACACGATACGAAATTTAAAACCATGTTGTGTGTAATAACAAACAATTTTAATATGTTTTATTATCATCTAAAAAATCATTATATGTGAGTTATAGAGCACTTTGACTTTTACAATCAATATAAGCGTGATGTGGGGATGTAGCACCAATGTTATTAAGTAGTTGATATAATTATATCACTTTATAGACTGTCTAATTGTTTGATATTTATGTTCTTTGCTAGATCTAATAGTGTTCTATGTTTTACTTTTCCAAGATAAAATAAAAGAATCACCCAAGAGGATACCCAAATCATGCATGTACTGGATCTTTGTTTCTTTGCATCACCAACTAAATTAATGTTACAGAATCCTCATAAGGAGATTGTAACTTGATATGCTAAAGTATAAAGTATAAGTTCACCTTTTTCAAATCATGCAATAGCTTTTTTCAAAAAGACATTTTTTATGTCTAGTTGATAGAATGACCATTGTAGAATAGTGACAATAACAAGAAGTGTTGGTATGAAAATTAGTTCAGCTACTAGTGGAATGATCTCTTTATAGTTAACTCATGTTCTATGTTCTTGATTATAGAGTTTTATGATTAGTTCGGTGATCATTATGTCAGTCGATAGTGCCATTTTATTTTGTTTTAATATCCACTTGTACTCAATGATTGTTTTAGAGAGTCAGCTAGCTAGGTCTGAAGAATGTTCTCTAAGGCATATAACTTATCAGTTGTTTTTTACTAAATAGGTTATAGCCTTTTTAAATGAAGGGATAAGGTGAATAATAAAAGTTGAGGTTTGATAATCTTGTAGTTTCACACTTGGTGTTCAAGCTCTTTTCTCATATCGTAGTGCAATGGATTATGGTAACACTGGAGTATTTTTTGTTGGAGTTGTTGAGATCTTGGATAGGGGTTGCTAATGTTGAAGGTAGAGGTTGTTCATTGCCTTTAGGAAGAAAATCAATTATGGAGGGAATGTCTAAAGCATTGTAGGTTTCTCAAAGGTCGTGATAGTTTTGAAGGGAGTTTTTTCCTAGAATGAAGCATGTCAAAAGATGTAAAGGAGTTCAATTGTTGAATTAGCTACGATAGCCTTTCTATTTCAATATCATCTAAGGAAAAACCAAATGGACGACCCAGCAAGTATTTGTCTCATTAATTGGTGGGGTGAGAAAAAAGCTAGTGTAACTAATGGGTGAAGATGAGAATAGGTAGGGTGAAGGAAGCCTGTTGATTAGATGACCAGCAGTTATGATAGCTCCTTCCTGAAAGTTTTTAGGAAGCGAAAAAAATAGAAGCATAGTTCTAGCTGTTTTAATTAGGTTCTATGTTTGTGTTTAACAATTACATTTATTTGGGTGTATAGGGACATGAAAGTTGAGCTAGAGTACCATCTTGTTTTAACAACTTTTAAGACACTACATGAGTACTTTGTCAACAAAGATTTTAATAAGAGTGGAAAACTAAGTGCAACTACTTATACAGAAGTTTGAAGAACTTCTAAATGTGATTTAAGAAGATTAACGCATGAATATTCAAAAGAGTAAGTTCATAAAAAAATAAAATATATTATTGGAATTCACCTTTATGGTGAATAAAATAAAGGAAGAGAAGATTAACTCATGAATAAAATAAAGAGTAAGATTAACTCATGAATAAAATAAAGAGCAAGTTCATCCAACTTTATGGTGAATCCAAACAATCTTCTTCCTCTTTTTTTCCTATACTTGACAACCAAAGGAAGAGAAGACATTCAAATACACGATTCACATTAGATATTGTTAGATGTGGACTATGGAAATATCACCAATATTACATATGAAGGGAGAAGTACTCCATATCATCTTATGATGATTTAGAAGAGATGAGGTGTCTAACATTTTTAAAGTAAAAAGTATAAATGCTATGTAGCTAGAGACTCTGAGCCTAGCAACCAAGATGATTGGATGTCTGTTTTGGAAGAAAGCACAGATGAGGTAGAGGTAGTGTTACTCTGATGAAGCGCAGCTTGATTTGTGATGGCCTCAACCTCAACATTTGTGTACATTGAGGGAGAAGAAATTTTAGCTTGTTTATTTGAAACCACCGTAACTTGGAAATATCTACTACCAATCACACTTCCATTAAGGGCAGTGAAATTTGGTGTGTCCAAGCATGTGACAACATGTGCACTTATTCGTAACTAGTCAATTGCTGATAATCAATTTTCTAATTTGATTTACAGGGAGAATGATATTCTTTAGTTTGCTTGTTATGGTGATTAGTTGCAGAAGACTGCTAAACGTTGTCCCATGGCTTGAAGGGTAGAATGCTAGTCCCTTTTTGTTGGTCTTAGAAAAATAGGTCTTGATTTCTTTAGTTTTCAGCTCATTAAGGTGACAGATAAGAAGTGTAATTTTCTTGGTGATGAATAGAGGCGTGTATAGATTCAAGTTGAGGGTCATAAGCAACTGAAGTAGTTTCTCAAATTTATGGTACTTGTAGAATATGGCTTTATCATTAGAGGTGTTGAAGGAGGCTCTATCTGCTAGATCTTGTCGTTCTTGTAGACAATTTTATGAGGATATAATCCAATCTATTTTCAGCAGGTCAATCCAATCTACTAATTTGTTTTGTCTTCTGTACTTGGTTTTGTTACTGTTCTTTCTTTTTGAATTGTTCTCCTCGCTTTACTTGGTTATACACTTTGAATTTTTCTACTTGGTTCATATGCTGTTAACAAAGACTTCTTTTTCTCAACAATTTACAGGGTAAGGGATGTTTGGCTTGAGAGTAACAGAACGGTAGTAACTTCATGCAGGTAATGATTCTAAATCACATCATCGATGATCTTCATTGCTTGAACAAAACCGAGGCTTATAAATCTTCATTGGGATATTAAATGAGAAACATGGGGATCATCACCAAAAATAAAGTGGAGAACAGTTCAAATCATCAAACTGTCTCATCATCAACTGTTGTTCAATTCAGTACAAAAGTTTCAGTTTGCATATAAAATTTTCCATTCGCAGATTTTGAACAGGTTTACATTTTACTAAGCATTTGACAACACTTGAAATCTATTAACCATTATCGATTCTGTAAATGCATGTAAGAAGACAGTCAGCGAACCATCTTGCTTTTACATAGTCTTCTTCTATGCAAGGAAAAGAAATGAACAGGAGCAAACATTTAGCTGTGTGTTTTTAGTAGAATGGACAAATGGACTACCATGCTCTCAGTATAGGCAAGGAGAGTTGTAGCAAAAAGATCATACAGTAGCAAAAAAAGAATAAACAAGAAGGTTATTATTATCTTCATGATTCTAAGGTTCCATAATATACAAATAGATCACAAGTATTCGCAAGAATTATAAAATATTTAATTGCTAACAAATATTATTTGTTGCTCCAATCTAATGAATACTCCATTGTTTAATTCAAATAGACGTCATGAAGGCGTTCGTAGAAAAATTTATAAAAGATGTTTATATGAATGAGCAAACTATGATTATTCCAACTTCAAATACAGCTTTGTGTGTGTGGTGTGCATGTGCCCTTTCAGGCTTACCTTCCCTTAAAAATGCTCCCTGAGATGATTCACTGTTTCTATCAGCTCCTATTCTTCTGTTCGTAATGATTTTGATTGCATGCGGCGGTCTACTTGAATTATAGGGGAGTAGAACTTCGTTGCTTGAGAAGGAGTGACCTGATTGAAACAATGGCTAGCAAACTACCATCAGAGTCCATTCGCTTTGGCTGTAAAGTTGTGGCAGTTAAATTAGACCATACCACTTCCTTCCCTGTTCTTTTTACCAAGGATGGAATCATCATAAAAGCAAAGGTACTACTTCCCAAAGTCGAATCTGTTTTCTTAATCCTACTTCATGAATACTCATTCTTAGATAACAAAGGTGAAAATCTCTATCCTTGTTTGCAAACTTTTTTACCTTAAATATATTTTTTTGTATTTCAATAGCAGTGCTAATTAGTCCTTATGTTCACAATAGAATCTTCATTAGATTTGTAGTTAAAAATCAACCAACACCTGCCAAAAAAGGAAAAAAGAAGAGAGGCCTCATTAAATTCATTCATTATTAATTTGGATGAGCTATACAGACGGTACTTTTAAATATGTTCATTAACATATTTTCTTTTTAATCATGTAATTTAATATTATTAAATACATTTGTCTAGAAGTGGGACTGATATTAAGAACCAATTACAAGAACTTATACTGGCGAAGCATTTTTTTTTCATTCTTCTATTTCTACTAACATCATTATGAACAACCAGCCAAATCATTATCAAATTAAGCAGTTAAACTATTGCAATCAATTAATGCAACTCATGCTTGTTATGAGAAGACTGCTAAAGTATGCATGTTTGGACTATGTCTGTGAAGGTTTTAATTGGCTGTGATGGATTGCATTCAATTATAGCAAAGTCATTAGAACTGAAGGACCCAAAGCTCTTCCCTCTTGCTGTTGTGCGAGGTTTCACAACCTATCAATCTCCCCATAGCTTTGGCACTCATTTTCTCCGAGTAAGGTGCAAAAGTATTACGTTCGGAAGGATACCAATCAATGATAAGCTAGTCCACTGGTTCATAGGGTTGGCAAATCCAGCTGGAGGTAAGCTAACTAAACTCATGTAAATTTATTGATTGATCTCATTTTGAGTACTGACTATTGTGTAAATTCAAATCAGATCATCTTTCTCAAATGGATCTCAATTGCATAAAAAAGATTGCAATTGACTCTGTACGAGAATTTCCTACTGAAACCAGTGAGATAGTGAAGCACTGTGACCTTGATTCATTAAGCATCCACTGGATTTGGCATCGGCACCCATGGAACCTTTGCACAGGTAAACTGTCAAATGGCACTATGACGGTGGCAGGGGACGCGATG
>JAGFNQ010004215.1:132696-154645 GCA_024364735.1 Boesenbergia rotunda
AAAAAATGAGAAATTTGATATAATGCATAGTGGTTATGAGTTTAGAACAAGAAATGAAAAAGGAAAAAAAGTATGTCATATACATTTTCCTTCTATTGATGTTGTCTTTGAGGTGTATATCCAACACTACTAACATTTGTTGGGTAAGTAAGTTTTCTTTAAGGATGATATTACAATCTTTATAAATCTTTCTATCCTTCTTCCTACCATAAGAAAGTAAATTTGCGACTTATTATTCTCACTTTTAAACGTGACCAAGTATTATTCTCTTTTCTTGAAAAACATATTAACTAGTATAAGGCCAGATTGAAGAACATCCTTCATGGGCGGAAGGTTGAATTCTCCATCATCAGAGATCTTGCGATGTGCTGCTACATGGACAACGTTGGAGTCACGGAGAACAAGGTGATGGGTTCAGAGCACAGTGGAATACATATATTAAAAAAAAAATCCCTTAAATCATGAATCTCTTCGTGGTATATATAATTTTATACAAACATAACATAAAATGAAAACATACCTCATAATCCTTGATTTTTTGTAAACGATATCATGAACAATGGGTGTCCCATGTATGACTCCTTTAGCGATATCCACACATCTTAGATCACGAACTTGACACGATTCATTAGGTGCTAGCCTCTTGGATTGACAAAATCTTTTGGAAGCACTATGGATCTAAAGATATGCCCGAGAAAGGGTAGGTTGCCAAAGCCTTCAAGAGAGAAGTGAGTGAGAGTTGTCTCTTTCCAAACCTTCCAAGGGTGGCTATTTATAGCCTTCAAGGAAGATGAAGAACAGAAATAATAAATTGATTAATTCTAGTATCTACTAAAACAATCAATTATAGATAATATTCATGTTTATGTGCTATGCGTGTGACCCTCTAGGTTCCATACACGAAAGGTATGTAAATTCATATACAGACTAAGGTAACCATTTAGCAACAAATTTTAGTCACCCAATGTAATAGAATAATAGCCATAAATTATAAACCACCATGAACCGATTACTGTATACTTCAATCTCTTCATCTATACCGGACATCCCAATTAATTCGGTGCACTTTGCATCATTACCAAATTAATTATTTTACTTGATTTTCAAGATATAATAGACTCCTATTGAATGATAAATCATTCCTCCCATGACCATAAATTTCGAGTCACAATATCCTCCCATGACCATGAATTTCGAGTCACAATATCTCTGTCAAGCGGTCAGGATGTAATTTCCTAATCCAAGAGAGCGATGAATCCTCTATTGACTCAACATTATTGTTAAGCATCGGAATTCAGAGCGGTCCAGAAAATTTCTCAGTGATTTCTGGAGGAGTTGTAAGGTCTTCAAGGTTGTGTGAGAAATTCTAAGGGGGTTTAAATGGATGAAAACCTAAGTTTGGAGGAGTTGAATGTTTAAGTGAATCTAAACTAAGGGCTTAAATCGGATTTGGCTTAAGTTGGAGGGCTTAGGTGCCATTTGGCCTAAACTTAAGGGTGGAATGTTGATTCCTCGAATTCCAGCGGTCAAAGTGCAAAAGCTCACACCACTTAAATCCCAGCCTTTTCTTCTCCGCTCAAACCGATCGCAGCTTCCTCTTCTTCGATCTCCACCACGTTCGCGTGGGAGTTCATTGAAGCAAACCTCTTCCCCCTTGTTCCCACGCTCAGTCGGATACGAGCGTCGGTTTCCCCTCTTCGTTGACCTTCACGTGTGCCGGCAGGGTTGAGATTGCGCACGCGATTAGGGGTTTCCTCGCCGGTGACTAAACATTGGTATGATCCCTTTTCCTCAACCTCTGGAACGACATGGGTTTCTTCCTCCGAATCTTGATGCTACGGTCGATCCAAGGTAGTCCCCTTTAATCCTTGTTGTCCCGTGACAGTTTGCTATAGCCTAGGGGAGGTGGATCTGGAGGCAAGGAGAAACCTTCGGAGAGGAAGCATTTCATGTGCCTAGAGTACAATCTGCTCTAACAAGCTCTCGGGATCCACACTAAGGACAATGAGTGCCACTAGGAGTCTTCCTCCGATTCTTCTTGGAAGAGCAAAAATGTCATGTGAATGACCATCCTGACTTATGGGGCCTAGCAGACGCCCCAGAAGTGCTCTGTGATGACTGATTCTGATTGTCACACTTTTGTCCAGCGGTCTACGGTTGTTAAGTCTGAAGTATACTCTGAGTCGACTGCTTGCCCTTCTTCCTATCCTCGTAAACCCTCTATTAGGCCATCTTGATAAGAAGGACCTTGTCTAATACCTCTCGGTAAGATGCCATGCTCAAACCAACCATCCGAACCTGAATATATCTAGCTAGTCCCTGAATAAACTGCTACATCCGCTCTTGATCCTCTGCAACAAGCTGTGAGCAGTACTTAGCTAACCGGCTAAACTCCGCATTATACTGCATAATGGTATGATCTCTCTGCTGGAGACTCAAAAACTCCTATCGTCTAGCCATCTGATACGCAATCGGAAAATACTGGCTCTCAAATATCGCCCGGAAAGTAGTCCAGGTGATGTGCTGCTCGTCGATGATCGTACTCTGCATAGCCCACCAGGTGGCAGGCTCATCACGCAGATTGTAAGCAGCAAGCTTTGCCCTCTCCCAGTCTATGCATGTGATATAAGGAAAAGTACCCTCCATGGTCTCGATCTAAGAGCAGGTTACACCCGGATCTGCTCTTCCTTAGAATAGGGTAAGCTGGCCCTTCACGAACGTCGCTAAGGCAAGAATCCATGATCTATGCAAAGGTTAGCTCACAGAAGCAGGAACCACCACAAGCGGTACTACTAGAAATACTGTCATAGATACCATGGGCAATACGGCTACAGGAGAAACGGTGGAAGGTACTGAAGTATGTGCTACGGGTGGAACCGTGGGATATAACGGAGTAGGTATTATGGGCAGAATTGTGGTACATACAGGATAAGGTATTGCCGAATGAACTATGGGGTAGGCTAGGTCGGTACCACTAGTGGTCCTGTGGTATACACTATTGACGGAAATGTGGCAGGAACTCCCACTGATTGGGAATCCTGACTCCCTAGAACACTTTGGTGAACTTGTTCTCCAGTGACAGGTGCTGCCTCAGTCAGTCTATCCAGAGACCCTGCCGCAGACCGACAGTCTCAACCCTCACTGACTCGTGTCCCTTTAGGTGGTCATCCCTGTCCACCATGTCTACGAGGTAAAGTCAACTCAATACGACCATACATACCTGTTAATATATTATCAAATATCACGAAAAGTACAAGTCTATCAAACTTTACCAATTTACCTATTTGCTGCCTGGAAATGTCCCATCGCCGCCAAGTCCTAAGGTACCATCATGTCGAGAAAATGACTTCGTAACAAAATTTGTAAAACTCCAAAATACCAAAACTGACAGACATCGCAAAATCAATCTCTAATACCAAATAAATTGGTATCAGCTAAAATTCGAAAATCCATAATTACCCAAATTTACATCGTAAATCTGGGCTCTGATACCAAATAAATTGTCACGCCCCAAGGAGCCGCATGTTCGATAAAAATCAGACAACACTTCTCATATACCGTGGACAATATGGAACCTTAATACATATATATATCATGGCCTCCATGGCCTCCACAAATTTATAAAACAGAAGATATATATCATATCTAACAACATGCAAAATCTAAACATCAGTATGCTCTTTTGGCAGTCCAACACATAAATACATGAAACGACATTATGTACAAGTTCACAAAACATATATAAAATGAAAAATACATCCACCGTAAATAAAAGGAAGTGAGCAACATAACAAAACTAAAATGAAGGTATTGACTACTGAGCTCTCCTGGAGGCATCATCCTAAAAAGGAAAAATAAACAAACGAGGGTGAGTCCAGGGAGACTCTACGAGATAGATATACATGACTATAAAAAAGTTATATAAAGCAATATAGAACCAAGTATATACAGTCTCATGAATATCAAAATACATGACTGGGAAACTAAATGCATATACATACTAAGATCATAAACCCCCAAACCTAAACCCTCCATTGGTAAGCTCGTACACACGAGCAACGCTAGGTCACCGGATCATATGCAAAGATACCTCTTATATGTGCATGTCATCCAAATACAACAAACATAGCTCAAACAAATGCAGAAAGCACAATCCATGCAATCATGCACATGATGCAATGACATGGTCATCCTTGACGCTAGTCAGCCATCGTCACCGATCATGGTGAGGTCGTGTGGGTAGGGCTATGACAACTATACATACTCTATCATCATTACTCCAGAGTGACCAAGTGGACAGGATACTGGCAGAGGACACCCTCCTACTTCAAGTCATATGGGGGAGCACCGCTCTTATCTGCTCATATCACCGAAAAGAGAGATCCCTGTCTGCTATCACGCTGCGGAAACTACTACCCATGAGCAGCTGAGCGGAGCCTTGACAAGGCAACTGCACACACTCTCCTAATAGTACTACTAACCCATGAGTGACAGCGTGTACAGTTCCTTATATGACTGATGACCCATCTCAACTACAAGGGAGTCATGGATCGTCAGTTATGTAATAATGCAAAGATGGTACATGACGCTAACACATACAACACTCACCAAACAAACCTCAATATGACATGCACATGTCTGAAATTATGATTCATGATGTATAAATAAGCTACTAGGCATACAATAATGCAAGGTATCAATAAATGTCAGGTATAATATGACATAAATATTCCCATGTACACATGTGTACTCTAACAGAATAAAAGTATCAAGCATTGAAACTGTATTGAGAATCAACTTTGAGTATCTTAAAGGTCAAGCGGCAAGTATCAAGGAAGATAATCAAAGACAAATATAAGGTATATTCTATTATCATCCATAATAAACCATCTATAGAAAATGACAGTATCTACATAGATAAAGTCAAAGGTATCCACCTCAAATGGAGATGGTCGTATCAGAAGAGAATCTCCTGTCAGAATATTTGCAACAGACCAAATCAATGTCATGTATCAAAGGACGAAATTTTAGCTATTATAATACATGATATTTAGCTAAATAAGCAATCCTAATTAATTAGGATCATCCTAATTAACCTTTTTCATTTAATTAACCTTAATTAAATGATTAGCTTGTAATTATTCTAAGTTATCAAAATTAGATCCATATTAAGTTTAACCTAAACCTAACCCAAGAGATCACTGAGCAACGATTCAATACCCAATCAAACTTAATTAATCCTGTGTCATTTAATTAATTGTAATTAACTGATTGTTTCCTAATAATCTAGGATTAGGTTTTCTTTACATGTTATGAGCCTAATCCCCATTCTAAAGGTTGCCCATGGCAACAAATACATCAAGTGGATCATGTTGACAGTTTGATCATGAAAAAAAAATAAGGCAGCATAACATGGTTTCCAAATCACATTAGAGCTATAGGGAGCAGTCTAGGCCAACATTCATAATTAAAAATGCAGCCTATGCTTTCCAACCCATTGACATGTATAAGCATAAGCACTTGATGTAGAAGAGGTTGCGACAGCCACAGTGCGAAAACTTGAGCAAAGCAGTAGTCCCCTTCATTGGAGTAACCATATCATGGCTATCATTGTTACTTAAACTATTCATGCATCATATCCTAGATAAACACCTAACCCAAACAGAATAAGACCAAATTCTGCAATTCAATCCCATTTCATACATACTGATCTTCCCATTCCATCTCAGAAATCTTCTAGCAATAGACTCTTATCAACCATATCATACCTGAGATGGTGCGCTGGCAAGAACCCCTCCGTTCAAATCCAACGAGGTCTAGCATCGCAAGGAAGATCTGCCAATGGAAAACTTCAACTCCGAAGTCCCTTGTCTCTAATGATCCCAATTTTTCACCTGACATTAGCAACCGAATGGCGAAGGAAGTCCTTGTTTTTCATTTTTATTTTCGGTAGAAAATATAATTTTTTAAAAAATGTGTTTGATTTATATTTTTCAGTCTTATTTTTCAGAAAAAGATATAACATTTTCTGAAAAACTAGAAAATGAATTAAAGTCATTTTTCAGAAAATGAAAAAATATGGTTTTCTGAAAAATAAAAATAAAAAATGGAACAAACCAAATGCCCCCTTAGGCTACGTGCTTGTTTTCCATTTTTATTTTATGTAGAAAAAATGATTTTCTGGAAAACGTGTTTGGTTTGTATTTTTCAGTCTTGTTTTCTAGAAAAAGATAGCGTTTTCTGGAAAACTAGAGAATGAAATAGTCATTTTTTAAAAAATGAAAAAATACGATTTTCTAGAAAATGGAGCATACCAAACGCCCCTAGAATTTACAAATTTAAAGCAACTTTGCAAAAAGACCCTTCTAAATAAGCTATTTCGAATCTAGCCCTTAATTAGGGCTTTATGCGTTTAAGCCCCCAAATTTTCTATATTTAATAAGTGAATCCTTGAAAATCAATAAACTCCCACGAATGATTAAAGTCTCAAGGTCATCACTATAAAGTACTTCATCAATTTCTTCGTCTAAATCATATTCAAATATATCAAGGTCATCTTGGGCATTGATGCTATCGTTTTCCATGGTAAAACCTAATCATTTTTGGAATGAAGTTTGAGTGTATCCAAAAGGAAGAGTGTGATCTTTCATCTTTTTCTTCATCTTCTCTCAATTCTTGATCTTGGTTTTGCCTTGTCTGTCTCCTGAGTGCCGCAAGTGCTCCCACCACGTTGATGCTTGACATTTGAGTTTGATGATAATCAACTTCACCTTCATATGATCCATAACTTACTTATAGTCGAAGAACCCTCCATTTTGTTGAGCCAATCAACAAAATTCTCTGTCTGTTACGCACTAAACAATTTGGGTCGATTAACTCAAAATCTAAGGTCTTCATAAAAATTCTCTTGACTACATACCTTACAATCTTCAATATTTCACATCGCTAATGCTACGTTAAATTTATGACATGCCTCTATAAATCCTCAATCTTGTCTTAGGTGCTATGACCAAGTGCAAGGCTTCCTGAAGCGGAACTTGCTTGGCACAACCACGATCACGACCATGACGACCTTCCATTGGAATGGACACTCAATTTCCTCAATCGAAACCTACCAACTTTGATACTGACTGATGTCGAGTAGGATAACGATTATCCTACGGGCTAACGATAAGGAGATTGGTGAAGAAGACAAGAAAAGAAAATCGCTGTCCTCGAGATTTTTTTGAAAAAAGGAAATTTATTTAATTATCGAGGATTATTCCTCAAATAGCTAAACAAATATTTATATAAACTCTAACCTTAAGATAAAGAAAGAAAAGAAATTCTAATATATAGACTACAATTCTTATCTTGTAAAAAAGGAAAGAAATTTTAAAAGAAAGAAAAAATTATATACAAACTCACAATCCTAAAATTTCTAAACCGATTCAAATACAAAAAATTACAAAATGAAGAAATAACAAAAATACCTAAAATACCAAAAATACCTTAAATACTAAAAGAATAAAAGTTACAAAAAATAATATTCAAAATCTTCGAATTCTCTTGTATCACTATTGATGTTCATGTTATGTATATTATATACACTACAACAAATATGGTCATCCACAACGAGTCACCAATAGCGCACGGTTAGGGCGTGCTGTTAATAATAATTTTTACAGCGTGCACAATTAAGTGTGTTGTGGATAGTATTATATTTTTACAAATAACAATGTAGAATAATAATATGCTATCAAATATACTTTTTGTTGGTGCAGGAAGCACCATATCGAACCTTGTTTTGATATTGGCAAAGGATTCAAAGTTAAGTTTGTTTGTGATCTAACGTTGTTCACTGAGTGTGCAGAAAAAGCCCTAGCGAAGGACTGCTAGGCACCTGGCGAAGGAATGCCAGGATACAAAGCCCTAGCGAAGGACTGCTAGGCAACTAGCGAAGGGCTGCTAGTCACCAAGTCCTAGCGAAGGACTGCTAGGCAACTAGCGAAGGGCTGCTAGTCATCAAGTCCTAGCGAAGGACTGCTAGGCAACTAGCGAAGGGCTGCTAGTCATCAAAGACCTGGCGAAGAGCTGTTGGGCACCTAGCGAAGGGCTGCTAGGATAAAAAGCCCTAGCGAAGGAATGCTAGGCACCGGGCGAAGGACAGCTCGGCATCCAAGACCTGGCAAAGGATCGCCAGGCAAAAGTCCAACCAAAGGAGCGGTTGGCATCAGGTATATTCTCCCGAGAGGAGTAGGTGAGGACGCGTTCCCCGTCGAGGGAACAGTAGGCGTCGGTTCGACCTAGGGCTCCATTTTGGAGACCCAAAGACAGAACCAAGACAGCTAAGGCTGTATAAATAAATATTTTATTGTTTCATTGTGTTTTGGACTAACCCTGGATGCAGGACCGAAGGAACGTGTGTCTGCAGCTCAGAGAGCCTCAAGGGAATGAGGCAACAACTGACCAGGGCGCCCGGAGTGTCCCGGGCGCCCCCATGGTGAACACAAAACACAAGTTATAAAAACAGGCTTCGACAGTACAACTCTCGGGCGCCCACCGCGCTCCCGGGCGCCCCCGCTGCTCCCGGGCTCCCCCTGCATCACGGGCGGCCCCATGCGCAAGCCTCGAACCAGAAGCCAGCAAAGCAAAGGGATGAGATTTGACCCAGTCAACCCGGGCGCCCCGAGCGCTCCGGGCGGCCCGGTCAAAGCGGATCCCGAAGATAAAGGGATCAGACGCTGATCAAGGAGTTGGTGGATCAAAGGCCACGTGGGGGGGCACCCCCGACATCCTGGGCGCCCCCAGGCCCTATATAAAGGACACTCGACCAAGGCTTCAAAGTACAACTTCCAATCAACGCTTCTACGCTCTTCTGCTCTCGCGCTTCACCTCGGAATCCTTCCAACTCGAGCCGACGACGTCCCGCTGCTCAGAACAAGTCGATCTACCCCGGACGTCGGTAAAAGAGCGATTTAAGTTTACTGTACTTAATTCTGTAATACCTTTTTGTAAACTATTTACGCCTAATATAGAATTGCCCAAAGTAAACGATCAACGACCGTGGGCCTTGGAGTAGGAGTCGCCCCAGGCTCCGAACCAAGTAAAATCGACCGTGTCTTTGTGTTATGTTTTTTTTATCTTCCGCTGCGTACTTGCTCTAAATTTTCCGAAAAACGATTTTCGATATTCACCCCCCCCCTCTATCAGTTTTCTCGATCCAACAAGTGGTATCAGAGCGAGGTAGTTCAAACTTGGTGCAACCACCAGTTTGAAAGTTTTTTTTTTCGGATTTACGAATTTTTTTTATTTATTTCTTTTCTTTTTGTTAATCAACACAACTCAATCTCGTTCGTTATTTTTTCATATAAATAATATCTGTAGGTGTATTTAAAATATTCTTACGCCTTTTTCAATTTTGAATTTTCATATTTTCACCATAAGTCTGAATTGATAAAACAAACAATTTTTGAAAATTTGTCATAAATTTTTTTTATTATTATTTTAATATTTTTCTCGAAATTCGTGTAATTTTTTTTGGCTATTTTTCTCGATCCCGCACTACTAATCCAAGACTAAGTCTTGGGACAAGATTTTCTTTCTGTTTTTATAATTTCAGAAATCCTTAAATGACCAACCAAGAGTGGAACAGTGCCCGTCCACCGCTATTCTCCGGCGAGAACTTCAATTTCTGGAGAAGTCTAATGGAATCCCATCTGAAGGCCAATTTGGATTTATGGTTGATAATCTAAACGGGGTTTACATTCCCCACAGAAGAAGGAACATCGATCACTTGGGAAAAATTGGACGAACCAACCCTGAGAAAGATCGAGACAGATGCAAGGGCGACTGCAATCCTGCAATGCAGCCTGACCAAAGAAGAACTGAAGCGGGTCGGATCCTTCAATTGTGCCAAAGAGATGTGGGAAAAGCTAATCAATCTAAACGAAGAGAGCTCCGATGTTGAGATCTTAGAAGCTCAAGCACAGACATCTGATTCAGAGTCTGAAGTCGAATCTAAAGTTGAAATCAAAACAGAATCGGACTATGAATTGACTGAGACGGTAACTGATTTCAAATTATTTTCAAAATTAGAATTAAATAATAAAACAGATACTGTAATGGTCGAGGAAGGTGTAATTTCTAGTGCAGGGAAGGCTCCAAGAGAACCACCAAAGAAGAGGCCTCAACCAGTACCTGAGTCCAACTCAGACTCAGAATTTGACAACAAAGAAGGAGATCAAACTAAACCGGTCCAATCAGCTCGTGATCACTACAAGATGCTAAAGACACAAAAAGGAAAGACGGCAAGTATCAAGGGGGAGATTCCCAACAGGGAATCAAAAGGTAAATTTACGATATTTAAAAATATAATATTTACCTCAAAGAATAAAATTAATTCATATAAATTATTTAAGGCTAATATGTTGGAAAACTTAATTCCCAACCTTGCTGACTTTAAGAAACCCGAGTATTATTTCAATTATGATGTGACTTAGATAATTGTTTGCTTTAACTATATGTTCTTGTTATTTGTATTTTTGTTTGCTTAGATTTAGGATTGGTTAGATTAAGGACAAATGATTAAATTGAAACTTGAACAACCTAGTATTAGGACAAGGTTTGATGATAGTACGTTAGGGAAATCTGACTAAGGAATCAAGTAGGGTAAGGAGTACCTTATTTGGTCTTTTTAGTCCAGTGGAACTAGCCGAAGCTACCTCTCCGAATCCTAAGCTAGTTAGACCAGAGCGTCTCAAACAATAATTTGAAAATGATCTTTCTTTAAAAGGCTTTGTCTAGGAAAGAGTTGTTGATCCAATAAGGCTAAGGCCAAAGAAGGCCTCTGTGCCTCGCCAAGACCTGGAAGCACCATATCGAACCTTGTTTTGATATTGGCAAAGGATTCAAAGTTAAGTTTGTTTGTGATCTATCGTTGTTCACTGAGTGTGTAGAAAAAGCCCTAGCGAAGGACTGCTAGGCACCTGGCGAAGGAATGCCAGGATACAAAGCCCTAGCGAAGGACTGCTAGGCAACTAGCGAAGGGCTGCTAGTCACCAAGTCCTAGTGAAGGACTGCTAGGCAACTAGCGAAGGGCTGCTAGTCATCAAGTCCTAGCGAAGGACTGCTAGGCAACTAGCGAAGGGCTGCTAGTCATCAAAGACCTGGCGAAGGGCTGCTGGGCACCTAGCGAAGGGCTGCTAGGATACAAAGCCCTAGCGAAGGAATGCTAGGCACCGGGCGAAGGACAGCTCGGCATCCAAGACCTGGCAAAGGATCGCCAGGCAAAAGTCCAACCAAAGGAGCGGTTGACATCAGGTATATTCTCCCGAGAGGAGTAGGTGAGGACGCGTTTCCCGTCGAGGGAACAGAAGGCGTCGGTTCGACCTAGGGCTCCATTTTGGAGACCCAAAGTCAGAACCAAGACAGCTAAGGCTGTATAAATAAATATTTTATTGTTTCATTGTGTTTTGGACTAACCCTGGATGCAGGACCGAAGGAACATGTGTCTGCAGCTCAGAGAGCCTCAGAGGAATGAGGCAACAGCTGACTAGGGCGCCCGGAGTGTCCCGGGCGCCCCCATGGTGAACACAAAACACAAGTTACAAAAACAGGTTTCGACAGTACAACTCCCGGGCGCCCCCGTGCTCCCGGGCACCCCCTGCATCCCGGGCGCCCCCATGCGCAAGCCTCGAACCAGAAGCCAGCAAAGCGAAGGGATGAGATTTGACCCGGTCAACCCGGGCGCCCCGAGCGCTCCGGGTGCCCCGGTCAAAGCGGATCCCGAAGATAAAGGGATCAGACGCTGACCGAGGAGTTGGCGGATCAAAGGCCACGTGGAGGGCGCCCCCGACATCCCGGGCGCCCCCAGGCCCTATATAAAGGACCCTCGACCAAGGCTTCAAAGTACAACTTCCAATCAACGCTTCTACACTCTTCTGCTCTCGCGCTTCACCTCGGAATCCTTCCAACTCGAGCCGACGATGTCCCGCTGCTCAGAACAAGTCGATCTACCCCAGACGTCAGTAAAAGAGCGATTTAAGTTTACTGTACTTAATTCTATAATACCTTTTTGTAAACTATTTGCGCCTAATATAGAATTGCCCAAAGTAAACGGTCAACGACCGTGGGCCTTGGAGTAGGAGTCGCCCCAGGCTCCGAACCAAGTAAAATCGACCGTGTCTTTGTGTTGTGTTTTTTTTATCTTCCGCTGCGTACTTGCTCTAAATTTTCCGAAAAACGATTTCTGATATTCACCCCCCCTCTATCGGTTTTCTCGATCCAACACTTTTGACACAAAATCTACACCGTTAAAATTAAATATTAATAGTGTTGGATCGAGAAATGCGATAGAGGGGGGGGGGGTGAATGTCGCAAATCGTTCGGATTAAATAAAAAGAGTAAATGCGCGGCGGAAATAGAGACAAAGCAACACAACGCTAACAAGGTCGTTTTACTTGGTTCGGAGCCTGGGTCGACTCCTACTCCAAGGCCCACAGTCGTTGACCGTTTACTTTGGGCAATTCTATAATGCGTAGAATGAGTACAGAAGAGAAATACAAATTGCAATAAGAAAGATTACACTTCTGTATTTACCAACTCCCAGGGTAGGCTCGACTTTCAGTGCAGCGGGAGGTCGACGGCGCTTCGGACTTGAGTCGGGAAGTTCCTGGAGCAGAGCGCGGTCGTCGGAGCGTTTGGATGCGTTGAATGAAAACTGTAGAGCGTGGAAGCATCGCAGTAATTGATGCTCTGAAGAAGGAGGTCGAGGGCCCTTTATATAGGGCCTAAGGGCGCCCTGGTCGACGGGGGCGCCCCCCCCCCCCCCCACGTGGCAGCAGATCCGGTTGTAGCTCGGTCGCCGTCTGATCCCCTTATCCTCGGGATCCGGTTTGACCGGGGCGCCCGGAGGACTCGGGGCGCCCGGATTGACCGGTCAAAGCCTCATCTCTTCGGCTTCGAAGGGATGAGCTTCGGCAGCTGGCAGTGGGGGCGCCCACGACACGCGGGGCGCCCGCGACAAGCGGGGTGAAGCGCGCTTCGCAGGGATGCGCTTCGGCAGCTGGCAGTGGGGGCGCCCGCGACACGCGGGGTGCCCGCGACAAGCGGGGCGAAGCGCGTTGAGGTTCTTACAGACTTGGGTTGACCTTGGGGGCGCCCTGGTCGTCCGGGGCGCCCTGCTCAGCTTCTGCCTCACTCCTTTGAGGCTCTCTGAGCTGCAGATACTCAGTCCTTCGATCCTGCATCCAGGGTTAGTCCAAATAACAATATTATTATTTTATACAGCCTTAGCTGTCTTGGTTCTGACTTTGGTCTCCAAAATGGAGCCCTAGGTCGAACCGACGCCTAATGTTCCCTCAAGGGGAACGCGTCCTCACCTACTCCTCTCGGGAGAGTTTACCTGGTGCCAATCGGATCCTCCAGTTGGACTTTTGCCCGGCAGTCCTTCGCCAGGTCTTGAGTTACCAAGCTGCCCTTCGCTTGGTGCCTAGCTGCCCTTCGCTAGGTCTTTTCTTCTGGCAGTCCTTCGCCAGCCTAGTAGTCCTTCGCTAGGGCTTTAGCATTCTGGCGGTCCTTTGCCAGTGCCTAGCAGTCCTTTGCTAGGGCTTCTCCTGTCTGGCAGTCCTTCGCCAGTGCCTAGCATTCCTTCGCTAGGGCTTTTCCTGTACACTCAAGAAGCTTGTTAGACAACAACTAACCCTTAACTTTTGAACCCTTTTGCCAATATCAAAACACAGGTTTGACTTGGATGCCTTCTGCACCAACAAATAGGACTTTTGTGCACCATTAAAAGTATGTCTGTAAAAATAAATTTTTAACAACACACTTTTTGCTCGCTGTCAAAAGATTTTTTTTTTTAATGCAACTGAAATTTCATCGCTTGAGTCCCAAATTTTAGCGTTGTTTAACTTTTTTTTGTTAACCTACACTAAGATTCCCCGCAACGTCTCTCATTTCCTTTCTGCAGTGCAACATGATCTTTTTCTATAGCCAACAAGGGGGCCACTGATGGAGGGTGTAAGTGACAAGGAGACCGTGAGCGCCAGTTGCTCAAGAGGTGGTCAGTAAGGCAGCGAGCGACGACCACTGCTATAGGTTCGTGTAGGCCAGGCTAAAGGGGGGTGAATAGTCTTGAAAAATAAATGAGCACTTCACTTGCTTTCACTTAGCCAAGGCAAACTGATTAATAAATTAAATAAAAACATAAAAAAGAAATAAGACTCGAATAATTTACTTGATTTGCAATCGGGGAGGTTATTAATCCAAGGCAGTTGAAGCTCAACTAGAAAGGTTGCATTCGTTAAAGGCGGAGTAATCTTTTACAAACTTTGACAACTTAGAATAGAATATAAAAAATGAGTACAAGTTTTTTATTCTAAACTCCTAACTCTAGAGGGCTATTTATAGCCTGTTGGTCAAAGTGACTATTTGCTGAAGTGACACTCAGGGCATCTCAATTGAGACCCAGGGCGTCTCAGTTGGATAAGATTGTATCCATGCAACAACATCTCTTTAATGGTTACTATTTACTCGAGGTGCCTTAGTTACAACCCAGGGAGCCTTGGCCAAGGCGCCCTTAGTTACAACTAAGGTGTCTTAATTCCTATTCGTGGCAGAAGCAATTCTATATAACCGAGGCACCCTCGGTCACAATTGAAGCGCCACGAGTTTTCAAGGTCAGCTTTCAAGTTGACCATTTTAGATCTCGCTTGCTTGGGTGATGCTCCGGTCGTCTAGAGTTGAGCTCACCCAAACCCAACTCCGACCTTCTCCTTGTGTAGGCTTCCTCACTTGCTTCTTATCCCTCGGACGTCACGCGCGTCATTTTCGCTCCACTAGTATATTCTTCCGCAGCTCCTCGTCACTTGGATGCACTGAGTTCGTCGACTCCATTTCCCTGCCATTCTTCTCACTCAGTATTGCATATTCTACTCGACTTCTTTTTTTTGTAAGTTCGTGCACACCTAGACACTAGCATAAAAAACAAACAGGACTTAACTTAACTCAGTTAATTATATCAAAATCAACCTGAGTAACATACAATCTCCTTCTTTTTGATGTACATCAATCCGAGTTAAGTTAGGATTAACAAACAATAAAAAACTTGATACAACTAAAACATAAATTTTGCAATTAAGTATAGAACTAAATATGAAATTTAAAAACAAACATCCCTGTTAACTTAACCCATATAATTTCTCCCAATTAGATTATATAAAAATTGGAGAGAGAAATAAAAAATAGTCTGAAAATTTTCATGGGGTAGTACAACATTGATTAAAGATTCTTTAAATTTTCAAAATTATTTTGCAACTTAAATAATTTTTAAGATTTAAACATCAGATTTTCAAAACATAATTTAAAAATCATTTATATTTGTTGAAAAAAGATGATATTTTTTTTCACTATTAAAAATTATTTTTCTGATTAAAAGAAAAATTTTCATGAGAAAAGTAATTTTATTTTTCTCCAAATAATTATTTTAACAGAAATAGCTATTTTAGAAAATAATTCCTTGGAAATAGAATTTTTCAACAAAATAGGCTGCTAGTTTTTCTAACTTTGTGAAATCTAATGGACATTCACTGAAAAAATTTTTTTCATCAAATATCTATCTCCAAAAAATTTTAAATTGAAAATTTTATTTTTAAAAAGAAAATCTATAAAAAAATATTTATTGGTCACAAAATTTTTTAAATTTTTACCAAAGTGTCAAATAATAAATCTAACTATATAAAACATTTTCTCGCGAAAATAATTTTCCTTTACATGAGAAAAATTATTTTTTTTTGCCGAAATATAAATTTTAACTTTAAAAAATCTTGATAATTTTTTTGAATAGTAAAAATACGATGCCCACTTTTTGAAAAATTTACTTTTAAAAAATTAATCTATGAAACATTTTTAAATTTCAAATTTTTATTATTTCTAAAAAAATCATTGAAAGGTCAAAAAAATCCAAAAATTTTCCTACCAATAGATAACATTTATATTTATCATAGAAAATTTTAAAAAGAATTAAATTTAGACAGAATACTTACGAAAGTAATTTTTCCAAAAAGAACTAAAACATGCAATTTATTTTCTAAAAAATAAATAATTAAATTTAGCATGCGAATTAAAATAATTTATGTGGCTAAATTTGTTTTTGGAACCCAATAAAATATTCTACCTACTCGAATAGTCAAAAATTTTCTAGGAATATAATTTTTTTGTCATATTTGAAATTTGACTACTATGATTTATAGCATATCAATTAAGTCTTCTATTATATTTAACATTTGAAAATCATAAAAAATATTTGAATTTGAGCATGTTAATTTATTTTTTAACAATTTTATTTGATCTTTCAAATTTTCATTTTCATCCTTAAGTTTGTCAATGTTATAATGGACATACTGTTGCTAACTTAACTTTGAGATCTATGTTTTCCTTTTTTTTTTATTTTACATATTTAGACCTTAACTTATATAGAGATCTAGATAATAATTTGATATCATTATATAATTGATTCGGAGGTAGAAAACATACCTCATTTATTGTGTTGGATTCGAAGTTGGATGCTCCCTCTTCATCATTACTGTCTTCTGATGTAGTTCCTTATTCATCAATGTTTTCCTCTTGATAGTTAGCTATGAGTGTGATTTCAACGTATTCCATTGCTTAGAGATTTAGTTTGAACTTTCTTAACCCTTTGTCTTTGTCTTTTTCATTGCTTTTCTATTTTAAACGGTTGTCTTTGATGTGCCCCTTTTCAGCGTAGTTGTAGCATCATAATTTTCTTCTTCCCGGAAGAAACTTTTTGTCCTATATCTTATTAAATTTGTTAGTCTTAAAAAATTTATTTAACTTTCTTACTGTTCCGGAAGGAGTCGACGATGATGGCTAGTCACCGAGGTTCAGTCCACGTTGAAGCTGACAGGAGGGGAGGAACTCTGTGGCCTGCGAGATCAACACGACCGTTAGGGGAACACGCTGAAGGTTGTCTGGCAGAGCCCACTCCGACGCTCAAGTCAATACCTCGATGGAAAAAGGTGTAAGACAAAAAAGAGAGTCTGAGTTGTTACCAGAGGGGTTGGGATACCTTTTATACCGACCTCCTCTACTTCGCCACGCCCCACGATTTATGCCACGTCCTCCCCCTCATTCGGCGGCTACTGGATAGCCTTTCAAACGGTCTACGCCGTCATTACATTTCGACCCGTTACGACATTTAAGGGTTGTGATGATTCCGTGCCAGCGAGGACGCTTATCCATAGATCCGCGAGGGAGGGGGAGAACCGTTATTTGATGTCGAAGGTAGCTTGGGCTCCGCTTCCCCGAGGTGGTCTCGGGGTCTTTTGGCCCGGGTGATTGCGGACGTTATAGCTCCCCGAGGTGGTCTCAGGACCCCACCTACCGGGGTGACCCCGGGAGAGATCTTCTGGTTGACTCCCCAGGCCTTGTCTCCCGAGGGGGGCCTAGAGGCACCTCTTCCCGAGTGTGTCTCGAGGGCTCTAAAAAAGGAGTCCCCAAGACAAAGCTTCTTCATCCCACGTGTCTACCACGGGTTATTCAACCCTATCACACTTACCATGTATGATTGTATGCTCTTTCATCTTTGTCAGCTGACGAATCTAAATCCGATCCAGTCTTCTTGGCTTGCAGTGCTAAATCCTGATTTAGTTGTTTTCTTTATCCTGCACATCTTGATTCGTGTAATTCAAAAGTAGAGAAAAGACTTTTTAAACTATTTACCTCGAGGCCATTAGAGATATAGTAGGAGTCTTCTATAGACGTCCATTTTGGTGTTCCTAAAAACACATTTAAGGCATATCTTAGCGAATTTCGATTTGTTACCATTTCTCCTAGGTTGGTGAGTCCAGTGATTAGCTCCTTGATCTTTGTGTGTAATTGAGCCACCATTTCTCCTTCTTTCATTCGGAGATTCATTAGCTAGTTTCGAAGTAGATCCTGTCTTGCTAGTTTAGCCTCCGAGGTTCCTTCTTGTAGTTTCAGGAACTTCTCCCAAAGTTCTTTGGTAAATTTGTAGATGCTAATTCGGTTGACTTCTTTCGGCGATAGTATACTTAGCAGGTGAAATTCTACAAATTCTACTTTACCATTGGCCAGGAAGTCAGTCTGCTCCTTTTTAGTCCAAAGGTGTTTTTCTTTTTCTTCTCCATGCTGATCTTCGGGTGCTATAAAACTATAGTTAATTGTTAAAAAAAGTCAAAATCTAATTTAAAAAATATCTCAATCCATCACCTCCACAGCGTGAACTCTCCCTCGAACTTAGATGTGGATACTTGGTCCAATCATCTTTTTGTTGCTTTAGTCAATAGTTAATCATTTTGAAGAGGTTGAGTGTAGGCTGGGGGGGGGGGGGGGGTGAATAATCCTAAAAAAAAAGGAGCACTTCTCTTGCTTTTGCTTAGCAAGAACAAATATATTAATTAATTAAAAATAATAACATAAAAATAAATAAGAGACTTGGAGAATTTACTTAGTTTGTAACCAGAGATGTTGCTAATCCAATATGGTTGAAGCTTAACTAGAAAGATCTCCTTTGTTAAAGACGAAATATCCTCTTACAAACTTTGACAGCTTAGAATATAGTATAAAAAATGAGTACAAGTTTTTTATTCTAAACTCCTAGTTGCAGGGCTTATTTATAGTCCGTTAGTCAAAGTGTCTGTTGCTGAAGTGGCACTCAAGGTGTCTCAATTGAATAAGATTTTATCCATGCAGCAATGTCTCTTCAACGATTACTATTCACTTGAGGCAGCTTAGTTACGACCCAGGTTGCCTCGCCCGAGGCACCCTGAGTCACAACTGAGGCTCCTCGGTTCCTTTTTGCGGCACAAGCAATTATGGACAACTGAGGCGCCCTCAGTCACAATTGAGGTGTCTCGGCTCTTTAAGGTTAGCTTTTGAGTTGACCTTTTTAGATTCCGCTAGCTTTGGGTGATGCTCTGGTTGTCCAGAGTCGAGCTCACCCAAACCCAACTTCGGTCTTTTTCTCGAGTAGTCTTCCTCCCTGGCTTCTCGTCCCTAGGACGTTGCGCATGTCCTTCTCACTCCACCGATGTATTCTTCTACAACTTCTTGTCCCTTGGATGCATCGAGTTCATCGACTTCTTTCCCATACCATCTTTCTAGCTCACTGCATCTTCTGCTCGACTTCTTACGTTTCTAAATTTCTGCACACTTAAACACAAGACATTAAAAATGGACCTAATTTGAATCAGTTGATCATATCAAAACTAATTTGGGATATTTACAACTACCACACCAATGCGTGAGGCAACCATTGCCTCGCCAAGAAATGAGCGATTGCTTCTCGTGCAGGCGGTTTGCGAGTATCTCTGTCACCATTGATGACTTTATTCCCTTCATGGGGATGGGTATGCTTCTCTTTTCCCTGTTGATTTCTCTCAGAGCAAATTTGTTGGTGTTATGTGATTGTTTTTTCTCAGAGCTTGTTTTTATTAACATAAAATTGATCTGATTTCTTTGTTCCCATAATTTTTTGTATTAAGCAAATGGTTTAGGCGATGCCAATTTATGGACGTGTTGCCAAGGGCGAAGGGAGTGAGAGGGTTCGATCTAAGAAGCTGCTAACAAATATTTCGAAATTTACTTAGTAAAGGTATTAACATATAATCATTCTACATTGCTGGTACCAGATAGCATAGATAATTATTTGTTCTACATTGCAATATGCGAAGCTGGAGGTTGGAATTGGATTTCTTGGAAGACTTGAACTCATAAACTTAAGTGACATTAGGCTACCCTTTATCATTTTTTTCTTCAATTTATTTTTAACCATAACTAAGTTGATTAAGCAATTGGTTTGATGTACTTGATGATAGTGCAAAAGAAGAGGACTTAAGGTTGTTGTTGTCTTTAGTGCTGACAATATCAAGGTTGACGCAGATTTGGCTGCTGCTGGTTTGCCTGTTTCTCTGTCAAGAGCTCACAAAGTCTTTGTCCATTTTGTTGGCTGATTATTTAGATTATCTTATTGTAACGCCCCAAAATTTTCATTTTCAGTTCTTTAAGTCCTTGGAATTATTTAAAATGGTTTAGAAATATTCTAGATATTTTTAGGGATTTTTAGAATATTTTTATGGAATTTTCCGAGTTCGTTTAGTATTTTAAAAAAAAAGGAAGAAAAAAAAAGAAAAAAAAAACAAAAACCACTTAAGGGCAGCCGGTGGTTCGAACCCGCGACCAGCGCAAGACAAGGCAAGCGCGCGACCAGCCAAGCTAGGGTATCAAGCACAATAAGGGATGGAGAGAAGTATATGTAAGGGGTAGTTAGGTCGATCCGCCCTATAGGTATAAATAGATGATTAAAGAGAGAAGTTTTATTTTCTCTCAAACCCTCTCCCTCTCCCAAGTTGCGCCGACCCCTCTCCCTCTCCTCTCTTGTGCGCACGCCACACCAAGCCCTAGAGGGCCGGCCAAAGCTCTTCTCCAAGAGATATTCCTATATTCGGGATCCCCGCGACGAGAGGAACACGTAGGCGTGAAGAATTCTCCGAGATCTCAAGTTTCTCCCGAGCTCTAGACGTCAATCTTGGTTGTAAGTCCAAGATATCAAGGTAAGTACTGCTCACCTGCAGTAAGAGGCGGTTTTTCCGCAAGAATTTTCCTTAAAAGTTTTTAAAAGAGATATTTGCTTTTTGTTTGAGTTTTTGCATGTGATCTTAGTTCATTATATGCATATATATGTTTGATTAAGTACCCTATGTGAGTTTAGGGTCCAAGAAAAGCTATGAGAAAAGAAAAGAGAAGATAAAGATAAGAAAAGAAAAGGCCAAGGCCTTAAGAAATCCCCAAAAGTCAAGACTTAGGGATTTTAGCACGCAAGGTGCTCGAGAAAATGCCAAGGCATTTACAGATAAGAAAGAAAAGAAAGAAAAGCTATTTTATTTTATAAGGCCAGTACCCGGCGTCCAAGGGCGTCGTTAAAGAAATCCAGGTGTCCAATTCCAAGGTCTTGGCCCTGGTAGACCAAGGTCTGCTCTATTAGGATTGGTGGCTCGCTACCCCAACCTTTTAGGGAACGCGCATATGAGATGGTACTTACGTCTTCAGTGGATCCAAGTGATTATTATTTTCAAGTATATGCTTTAGCAAAGTTTCGAAAGTTAAAGAAAGTTTTCAAAATTTAAAGAATAGCTAAAGTTTCAAGTTGAGCCAAGAAAAGTAAATTGAGATTTATTATTGCTTGAGTATGCATGTTTTGAGTTATACATGTTTTTAGTTTTCTTTCGAGCATATTAGCATCTCATATGATTTTCATATTGTTCTAGAAGCATGTTTGCACATTTCGAGATTTTGTGAGCTAGATAGTACTTACTAAGCTTTTTGCTTACTAGTTGCATTTCCTCATATTGCAGATAAAGGTAAAGGCAAGCAATTCTGAAGGAAGACGACGAGGCGGTGCTGAGTAAAGTGTGTGTGGTGGCTGATTATGGAGAGATCTTTGGCACAAGACAATTTAGTTATTTAATTCACAATGTTATAGTTCATTTGAATTTCAAGTTCTTGTTTTATGGAGTTTAGCGAACATTTAAGTTTTGGATAGTTTTACATACTCAATTTCCTAGAGTAAAGATTCCATGTCATTTCTTTTAGCCTATATATTCTTATGATTGCATCGGATAAGTAGAATTGTGAGTAGTTGGAGATATTGATACTTTGTTAGAGAAATAGATGCATGTGCCAAGATAGTATCAATTTCTTCTTTGAATTAAGTTTCATTGCTTAAATATGTTTAGAAAAGTTGCATTCACATTTCATAATGCTTTAGCAAGGTCATAGAACATGTATTTGGTGTTATGGATGTATAGAAGTCAAGATTGGTACAAACTTTAGTGTTAAAGTTCATATAACTTGAATAGTTTATTTTCTTCCGCAAAAGTCCAAATTTCAAGTTTATGGATTCGTTTTGATTGGCTAAACTCATTTGAAA
>JAGFNQ010004215.1:161746-264232 GCA_024364735.1 Boesenbergia rotunda
TTCAGGCAAAAAATAGTGTAAACTCTTTCCCTTTTGATATGGCAATTCACTAACAGTAAATTTCACATTTAAGCTTGTAATGGGTAATTTTTTACTATATCTAGCTTCTTCTATCTTTGTTTAAGCATCAGGAAATGCATTAGTATTAACTTTGTTTTTTAGGTCTGAGCATGTTGACAACTCTCACAAAATCCCACCTGAACTTCATACTGGTGACACATAAAAGGTTAGGGCCTCTTTCACATATGTTTATTTTGATTGAGATAATTGTTCCTGTAATTTTTGTTTTTTAATAATCTGGTGTGTGTTTTATGTGACCAAAGAACACATCTATGATTTATTATTTCTATTTGCATTCATGTTTCTGTTGGTATTTTGCATGTTAGTGCAACTGAACAAGGAAACACAGATTGAAAATAAGGCATGGCATGATTGTGTACAGAAGGAAACAGAAGGTGGCCCCTTCTGTTCGTTCTAACCTCTTGCTTCTCCCTGATATGAGGATTTGGGGTTAGTCTGGGGTAAAGGTTTTAGATATCATTGAGCATTCTGGTTAAAAGTATGGCACTTTTCATGTGGTTAAGTTATTTGGGGCTGTAGGAAAGCCCTTTTATATGTGACCTAGAATAAGTAGGATACTTGCTGCTATTGTACTAGATGTGGTTATGATACATGATAATTGCATAAATAGGATTGTCCTTGCACGGAAACATATTCAATTCAGCTGTTAATAATTGAACTTTATTCTGAGGCATTAACTCCCTATGATTTGGATAGGTTGTTGGGAATGTGTGTTCATTCTCATAATTTTTATACTGGTCTGATCCATAATTGCTATTCTAACTGTATCTTTGGATTTCTACCTTGTACTAAACTCTTGGTAAAATGACCTCCACATTACAGGGTGGAAACTGAGTAAATGACAAATAATTTACTTTTATTTATTTATTCAGATTAGGGATCTCTAAGATGAATAAAATTGCATGCGTATTTTGATTCTATACATTTTCTGCAATTTCTTTTTTAGTTTTATATCGATGAAGCATGTTATTTTCTTTAGTTAGGTTATCAAGGGAAGCTTGATCTTATTGTTATTATTCTGCTATCAATAAAAATAAACAATTTTTTATACTTCATAGATTTTTTTCTTAATCCTTGTCATTTTTGATAGTACAATCTTTTGGATCAGGAATCTTCTTTTGATAGTTGATGCATTATGAGAACCTTGAATTTGTTTTATTTATTATTTATGATTAGCTTCCCAGTAGAAGTGCTCGTCGTAAAAAAGCTAAAAGACAATGGCGCAGACAGGCCGAGCAGAAAGTAGAGGTATTGTTTAATTAGAAGAAGGATACTGTTTTCTTGTTTTAAGTGAAGTTTGGTTGATCTTATTTACAGTTATCTAATTGTGCAACCATATCTTCTTAATTATTCTACTGTGGATCTGAAGGAAGTGCAGGTTCAAGTACTAACAAATGACGAACAAAATACATCATCTGACTATGAAGCAGTAGATGAGACTGCTGACAGAGAGGAAGAAATCATTCCTGTAATTGTTAGACCTGGTCATATTAGGTTTGAATCCCTAGGTACATTGATATTTTAATGCTTGACATTTTCCTTCACTTTTAGAGTTGTCACTGTTATTTTGTTCTGTTATTTTTGTCTGGAGGAATATGCATTCTGCAAAATTTTATGTTCTGTTCTTTTGTCAGTTCTAGTAAAGGTTGGATGATTATAGCTGTCTACAAGTGTTAAATTCCTTTTTGTAATTCTTTTCCATATGGTTTGTTGAAACTGGTAACTAAGCACTTTGATTACTCTACCCCTAGGGCATTTTTGCCTCTTGTTTATCATATGAGCTTTTATTTATCCATAGACCAAGGTTTAAAATTTGGTTTTGTTCCAATTGACACTTGCAAAATTTACCATTTAATCCAACGAATGACACATGATAACTCAAGACCACGAAACATCTTTTCCCTCAGTAATGGCTATGCTTCTTTTTGGCTTCTGTGTGACTACCGAAACAACACAGAATGACTGAACAACGACTAGGTTGCTTGGGAGAATAACAAAACAATGCAACAAATGACGAAACAATGACGCTATCACTTGCTGGCATCATTCGTAGAGGTATCATTGATGGACTTCATTGTGGCACCATCACTTGCGGAAGCACCACTCACATAATGTCACTTAATGACATCCATACCATTTGTGGAATGATAAAATGACTCTAATTTGATTTCTCTACGAGTGAATGAGTGATTATCTAGGACTTTTCCTAATCTTCTTCCTCTTCTGCTCCTTGGTCCCTTTAGCATGAGGCGTTGGCACAACACTGTCTCGTTCCTTCAGGGGGTTGATACCACAGCTTTGAACAAGATTTTCTATAGACTGACAATTTTAAATATCCTTGTATGCGTTCCAAGTTTTTTCACGACCTTTCTAAGTGCTGTTATCATGTTTCTTGTTCATTTTGAGATGCACCTATTCATTTTCTCATCCCACATATTTATCTGCCTGCAATTTGATGGGATGCCCATTATCACAGAAAAGAATAAATTGCTATTTTGTTATGTGGTTTGGTTTTACTCAACTGAGGACAATCTGTTACCAAGCTAGATATGCCCTGTTCACTAACAAAGGTATAACATCTGAGTGCCCACACTTTCTGAACCAAGGAATTCCACTCTTTCATTTCTAATTTTTTTGTTGAAATTTATCATGGGTAAAAATTACCCTTTCAAGTGTGAATAGGAGGCATACCACAAAGATTGGAATTTGCATGCGTGTTCTTTTAATAAGTGAAGACACACTACTACAGTTCCTCATTAAACATCTGATCTGTCTACATAAATATGTCATACACAGATGATGTGGACTTATTTGCAATTGTTCATGTCACATGAGCAAGTCAATATTCTTTGTACAAGCCTCTGATTTCTGGTGTGGGAGAATCGTGTTCCATCAGTTTGCTTTATGCAAGATTACATGAAATTTGTGCTAGTTCCTAATTTCCTATGGTTAGCTATTAAGTAAAGACATGCTTCAAGCCTTAAACTCTATATGCTCTATGTTTGCACTTGAGTTGAGATTGGTTTCTTTATATTTATATTCTGTTTAACTTGAGATTTATTTTACAGATGATCAAGAACATAAGAACACACATTCAAATGGACCAGGGGTATGGTTTTGTTCATACTCATTGTGCTACAGGCTTTAGTTAGTATCATGTGCCTCCACTCATATTTTGCTATAGAACCTCTTTGTTTGAGTTTAATGATTATTGCTAATGAAGTTGGCCAAGTGAGGCATTGCTTATATTTCCTTTTTAAAAAGGTTTAAAAAACAAGGGTGTGTTTTTACATGTATTCAAAGTTGTTGATATACTCTTGGAATCGCTATCCCATTTCAATGTATTTGGCAATCATGTATTTTAGCCATGGAGTTTTTATTTTGCATCCTTAAACAATTTCTTTTTCCAGTTATACCTCAGCACATCAAACACACTTTTGCTAAATTACTGGTATATGGTAGTATGATAGCATGTTGTTGTTGGAGAATTTTAATGTGCAACTTTTGTGAGAAATTAAAAAAACTAAGAGAAGGAAAGGTAGACTTCTTTAGAGTAGTTTACCAAGAATGGGAAATTTAGTAGAGGTATCCACTGTCCATTAGTCCTGTAAGCAGATGACAACTTTCTCCTGCTTCTTGATGTTGTAACTATTTGAAGTCTAATATTATTCATGTGTGCTCAATGGAGGAGGTTTTAACATTTGCTACATACAAATCTATGGTGGTTGATAAAATTAAAATTTGTCATGGCATAAATATCTCTCTATCGTATACTTATAGTCCTTGCCCTATTATAGTCCTTTGTTACAACTGTCATAGAACAAACTTAAGGAATATTTACTTCTATTATAGTCCTTGTCTATTTCATTCCTTAGTCATGAGTCATGACTAGTCCATTCTTTGTCTGATCGATTCAGTGAACCAAATGCACCAAGCCTCTTTCTACATACAAGCTTCCAAGAAAGCAATCTGCTAATGCATTATTAATTAATTTTTTCCACTACAATTTTGAGTTATCCATTTTTTTACTAATGATTAATTAGCTTCTATTTGCTAACGTTGAAGGAGACTCTGAAATGGAATGGAACGACTAGCAAAAAGAAGGGCCAGAAATGGGGAAGGGAGAAAACAATAGGCTGGAATGATGACCAATATACCTGCAGAACTTCCAGTGACAGTTTAATCACTGATAAGGAACAACATGCAAATGACCAGACAAACTTTGAGAGTCTTTTTCCTTTAACTCGTCTACCAAAGGTAAAGGCTTCGAGAGTCTTTTTCCTTTAATTTCCAATGAGGAACAACATACACTGGAGCATCTCATGTTTGCAGCAGTGTGAAGACAACATTGAATACTTATGTTTTCCTAGCTCATAATCCAGTGGTCACAGTGACATGCAAAATTTTAAAATTGGTTTAATTTTGTATTTACTTGTGGAAGAATTAGCATGTAGGTATTTGTGTACTTTAAAATTGGTTTAATTTTGTATTTACTTGTGGAAGAATTAGCATGTGGTATTTGTGATATAATCATCATTATCATCATCTTCAAATCCTCACCAGAGGACTGGTGGGAAGACTATCCAACGCACCAAATGTTGGCTAGCCTACAGAACAGAAAATTGAAGACAGCATTGGTTGGAACGACAAAAATTAACAGGACTATAGTAGAACAACAACAAAACAACAAAACAAAGCTTATACTAGTGGGTCACTATAGTGATTGAACGCTTTTTATAAATTTGGTATGACCTGTTTTATTTTTATTTTTTTCAGGAAGGTGACATGCTTGTATATCGATTGGTTGAGTTATCCTCGTCTTGGTGCCCTGAGATCTCTCCTTTTCGTGTAAGTTTTTATCGATTACCCAAGTAAATTATGGACACATACATGAGGAAATTGTTTTTGGCTTCCTGCCACTAAACTAACAAACAATATTGGGAAAAACCTTGGTAACGTGTCATTCCATGCTTTGGATTTCTATCCTATGTCAGAATGACACAATTCCACTAATATACCATGCCAAATCTTGACATGTTTTAGAGATGAATTCTAATGGATTTTACTTCTTTAGTTACCTTCAACATTGTTTATTTAATTTTAAAATTAGAACTATGATAATTAGTTGTACTGTATGATGTGAACACTTGACACATCTCAGAATGTACCAAAGCATGCCTAGATGAATTGTAATAAATTTTACTCTTTTACTCTTCCTTCTACTTAATCAATATTAAGACTATAACAATGAGATGATTAGCTGAATTAAAACTTTATTGTACTACACCACACTCACACCCGACATCCCACAGGTGTCTACACCTTGAACATATTGAGATTAATTCAAATGAGTTTTGGCTATTCAATCTCCTTCCACTTAACTAATATTTTTTAAAATAAAATTATGATAATTAGATAACTGAAATGAAGTTATGGAGAAACAAGTTAGAAAAATATAATAAATATCTCAACTAACAAAAATTAGTCTAGATATCTTTACTCAAATTTATTTATTTATCTCAACACGCTTTGACATGTGTCGAAGCTTGTTAAGTGCTTACATATGTAACACTTCTCTCTAGCTAGCATTAGGTATCCAACTCTTCGGGAGGATGATCAGTCTGGTTCCATGGAAATTTTCCATCGACATCAGGATAAATCAGGAAGTGCTCGTAGTGGGTGCCCAGCATCCCAAATTTGTCATCCCACTGGAGGAAAATGTTCTGCAGGTGTTGTAGTTCGGTATCAAACCATGGGTACTTGGGAGACTACATGGGCGCCCTGCCCCTCTGTAGCTCGGGGGGCATTTAATCTCTCTAGCTGCCGACTGATATTGAGATTCAGAAATTACTAGAATGATCAAAATGAAAATTCAAACAATGGGCAAGACTAATCATTTTATTATTGATGGATAAAATATAATGTTGGCATTGCTTGCAGGTAGGAAAAGTTTCATTATATGATCCTATTTCAGAGAACATTGTTTTGGTACTAGTTCCAGAATATCCAATACTTAAAAAGGACAAAGACACGGAGGAATCTCCATTGCAGGTTGACTCTGCATTATACAATGAAGATGGCTCTTTGGAGGTAGCCTTTTGTGTCTGTATACTCAAACTAGTCTGTTCGATTATCAAAGTATAAGATTTTGAAATACTCAGTTAAAATAGTGACTGATTGTTGTTATCAATGTAGATCAAGTATACATCACTTCTTGATGTTCGTCTCTTCAAGGAACAGTATCCAGATAGTTTGCAGAAAGAAAAGTCAGATGTAGGAAGATCAAACAACTGGGATGTGGAGAGTAATTCTAAACAGTCGGCCACACCTCTTTCAGGTATTACCAAATTGACAGTGGTACATGAGTTGGTATTTTTTATTGGGGCTTAGGAAGAAGACTATGCATCACCTCTTATTTTATAGATGTAGGACCAAGTACAGGTTGGGAGCAAATCGAACTGGCACTGGATGAGAAAAATTCACAACTACAGAACAGTGAGGTTGCATCGATGCCAAAGAAGCAAAACCAGGACAACACTACTCCATGGTCATACAGGTCCCTGAGAAGGAGTGCACTAGGTCCAGAGCCGGTTCTGGTTGTTCAAAGGCCCTGGGCGAAACTAATAATAATGCCCTAATTTTATCTTCTGAACCATGCTTCTTCCAAAAAGAAATTATAACTTACACACTTCCTGGTGCAAAGAACAATAAAATCCGACTAAAGCTTCCTTCAAACAGATCTCACAATGCATAACAACGTAAAACCTAAGGTTAAAGTGAGGTTGCAGAAATAATAACCCTGCGATGCCAAAGAAGCAAAACATGACAAAAATAATCAGTTAATCGTTGGCTCTCCCTTCATCTAACTGACAAGGCACTACCCCATGGTCATACAGGGCCCTGAGAAGGAGTGCACTAGGTCCGACTTTGGCCTTGCTAAGGAACGATGGGAATGATGCTGGTCCTGTTGGCGAGCACGCATCAGCTGAGGATTCCAATACCAAGTGAATCCTTTGATCTACAATTTTGCATGGTCAGGCAACTTGTACAAAATCGTTACATGCCATCGTTGGTGTAGCTGAGCATGAAACTAGCTTTTGGCGTCTGGAACTTGTTCCAACCGACAGAAACTCCAAACTGAGAATTTCATCAGGTAATGATTTTTGGTCTAGTCATGCATCATCCTACTGTATCAAGAGGGATGCCGGACTCTGCTTGCATTTACTTTTCGAATTCATAAACCTGAAACTGAATTTGCATATTACAAGTTGGTCGCGCTGAAGATTTTCTTGGATGGAATTTTTTTACTTTGGATAAATCCTTTATTTTAGAAGGGGAGAAAATAAATGAAATCGTTGCTGTTTAAGCAATGGTATTGGTTTTGATCCGATTCGTAAGTAATCGCAGCATGTGTTTCGGTTTATGAATCAAACCCTATAACAGCATATCCTAGAGTTGGGTAATCAAGCATATCAGGAGCTTGAAGTTGCTTGTGCTCAAGACAATATACTTGGCAAATAGCTACAACCTGCCATTGTTACCTTTTGTAGGCGCAAACAATCGTGGATGAACTCTTTTGTTTTAAATTCAATCTTTAAACACTCATAGCTAAGAAAAAAAAGATCTGCTCAATAATTTTAATTTACGGTATTTTTTTAAACAGCGTAAGTAACTTCAATATTATCTATTTCATGTATCTAAAGGTATCATTTTTCATTATTTTTTAAATTTTCTCTTTCTTCTCTCCATTTTTACTTGTTCAAAATTTATTATTTTTAATTTACGTTTTCTAATTCAGATTTGAGGATATAAATATATTAAAGAGGTTTTTAGGAGTATATTTATTCTGATTTGGAGTTTTCTAAGTTCAACTTTCAAACAAAACTTATTGATGGAATATCATTTGAAAATTCAAGAATTTGATTTTTTTTTTTTAACCAGGACAATCTTAGGAATCTATTAGCAGCGTTGGTTAGTGAATATTATTGTTCTAGGCCTTATAATGAATTTGTAGCAAAAGTCATCGAGCTTTTACGAGTTTAAAAATTCACTTCTCTAAATTTACGTTATCAAATTTAAATATGAGAGCATATATATATTAAGGAGGCATTCAGAGTATTAATTTTAATTTGAAGTGATTTAAAATTTTTTGGTCCATCAATCAGTTTCAGATGAAACTGGTAGATGACTTACCCTATTAAAAAATTCAAAAATTCGATATTTTTTTGGATCATTGAGTCTTAATAACTCATTGGCGGTAATGATTAGTTAGTATCATTGTCTTATCTCATTGATGATATTGATTAGTGAGTATAATTATCGTAGATTTTATAATGAATTTGTGATAAATTTTTCAAGTTTTTATAAATTTAAAAGTTTATTGTTTTCAATATACAATATGAGGACATAGATATATTAAAAAAGTTTTTGAAAATATATTAATTTTAATTTGAAATAATTCAGAATTTTTTAATTTGAAATAATTTAGAATTTTTTTAGATTTATTAGGAAGTTTTATTCGTATTTATCAAATTTAAATTTAATAATCTAAATCGAAAATAATAATTTTTTTGAATGTATAGAAAACAAAAATTTTTGATAGCGCTTTCTCGCAAACGCTGTGTTTCTAGAAATTTGAACGTACGTGAAGGTGTGGATAGGCTGAAAGTTGCTCACGCCCATAAAATGCCATTTAATTTATAATTTTTATCAGAAAACAAAAAACATGGACAAAATAGATATGCAACGAGAATCTTCTCTTTCAACAGCCCCATCATAGTTTTAGACGTCCAATGCAAAGGTCGTGACTCTATCTAATATCATCACGCATGACTAATTTGAATTTGGGATGGATTGACAGAGAGATGTTGGGGCGAATGAATCCCTAGAAGAAGTAACCTTGAATTGTTTGGAATACAGACAAGACAGTTACAAAATTAATGTTCTCTTTGCTCCGCCATTTTTTTAGCTCCAACCTCATACCACACACTCAAGTTCCGAGTTTGGCAACAGGCAGGACTCCCCAACTGTCCGAAAGCATCCCTCCAGAATTCCAAAGCATGAATTTGCATCTCAACTGCTTAGCTTGCACAGTTGGAGCTCCATCCCCTCGCACTGCATCTCTATAAACACCTTCAATTCCTGCAGAAATTAAGCGATACGCAGTACCATTGTCATAATGTTAAAGATCACCTTCTTAGCTCTAGCAGTTGCCCTGGGCGTCACGGTGGCAGGCAGCAGTACTACTCTGATCACCGACAAGGACCTCGCGTCCGAGGGGAACCTCTGGGACCTGTACGAGCGGTGGCAAAGCCACCACACGGTGGCCCGAGACCTCGAGGACAAGCAAAGGAGGTTCAATGTGTTCAAGGAGAATGCTAAGTACATCCATGAGACCAACAAGATGGACAGACCTTATAAACTGAAGCTGAACAAGTTTGGGGACTTGACGAGAGAGGAATTCCGGAGCACCTTTGCCGGGTCTAAGATCGACCACCATCGAATATTCTGGGGTAGTCGATAAGGGATGAAGTTCACGTACGAGAACACCGACTGCCCTCCCTCGATCGACTGGAGGGAGAAGAGCGCAGTCACTGAAGTCAACAACCAACTCCATTGCGGTACAAATGTAGAAAGAAATTAATGCACGAATGGATCCTTTTCTCAATAGCATCAAAGTCAGTATCAGTTTTGCAGGGAGTTGTTAGGCTTTCACGGCCGCCGCCGCCGCCATCACTAGTAGAATTTCCTTAATTTACTTTGTATATTCACTGAAGTCATAGATAGATAATTATTGAAGTAGACGCACGTGAAGTAAAAAGGGATTATTTTACTTTGTCATATCGCCGAAGTCATCCATGAAAATAGCGAAGTCTTTTACCGGTTCAAAGAGGCAAACCGGTTCAGATTTGGACTGATTCTGAAGTAAAAATTTATCTTTTACTTCGTTGGTTTTGTAAAGTGCTGAAGTAATCGATGATATATAACTTTACAGTTTAAATTGATTGTCGAAGTAAAAAAATATCTATTGCTTTAGTAGTTTTGTAATGCGACGAAGTAATAGATGATATGTAACTTCACAGTTTACATTAATTATCGAAGCAATATTTTATAACTTCGCCAGTATTTATATTTTATTATACAATAATATTCCAATATATATATATATATATATATATATAACTTAAATGCATTAATTAGATTAAATAATTATCCATCAAAATGATGAATATATATCAACAAGTCCATCAATGCATAAGTATATATCCACAAATCCACAAGTATATATAACCAAAATATATATCCACAAGTATATCCAAAATTCATAATGAAAGAACAAAATATGTATCCTAAGTACACCACCAATTTAGACACCTACATATGTGTAGACGAATTCACTCCATTCACTTCTAACATCATCATATTCGAATTGTTGGTAATATTAATTCTTGATTGTTTCTGCAAACTTTTATGCAAAAATATAAAATACATTAGATTCATCCAATTGTAATAGTTTATCTCAATTATAAACCAAAGCATATAATAAAAAAATATTACCATCTTCTCCAACTGTGTATTTTCACATTCAACTATTTCTTTCATGTACCTCATCACATAATATCCACATTCAATAGAACCACTTTGTTTTAGATTACCCTACAATGAAATAGAAAAGGTAATGTAATGGTCACAATCCAAGTTATAAGAACCATCTATTCATATCTTCATACATAAACACAATACATACTGTTAATTGTTTAAAACCTGGTCCTTTAGAGATACCCTTTGAGGTATTGTACATCTTGACCCCACTATATTTTAAAAAGTAAAAAAATTATTATTTTTCCATATTTATAAGTGAATGCATTCGAAATCAACATAATCTACTACCTACTTGGTCACTATAATTTTCCATGCATCGTCGCGATTTCTATTTGACATAGAGTCCAATAAATATATTATATTTTTATCTTCATTGACGATAGTCAAAATCCAATGGTACCTAGAAAAATGAAAATATAGCATTGACTAGTATGTAGTAAAAATTAATAAATAGTTAAAATATTACCCAGTGTTATATGAGATGAGGCAAATGCTATCTCTACACATTGCTTTCAACTGATAGCAATATTTTGTGATAAGTCACGACCATCTTTGCCAAGTAGACATGTAGGTATGTAGTCGAGATCCATAAATGAAATATAATCAGCTCTGTCTTCGTCCCTTAAATATTTGTAGAGATGACTACACTCAAATATTATACAACTCGGTTAGAAATGCTTCAAGATATGGACAAGTTCCAAAATATAAATATGCAAACAAACATTGTATGTTAGACATAACATACCCGATATAAAAGAAGATAATTTTTATTTTATTTATTTTTTATTTTTATAAAGGAGGTTAGGAAAATAGATTAGGAAAAGATGCGAGAGGAGGGAAAGAAATTTTTTACCCTTTGTCATGGTCTTTTTTTATATATATATATATATACTTTAATTTAGGAGGTAAGTAAATCACATCTCTCTCTTCTCTTATCCCATCTAAATATATGATTAGACGAATCTACATGTCCTTATTTCCATATTATTCAGCGATTAATTTCATAAAATAATATGTTATTAAAAAAAAAGGAGATAAATAGTCCTTTACCCTAACAAATATAAATTGTTGCCCTTGGCCCCTTGCCCTTGCCCTTGCCCTAGCCCTTGTATATTGAAACCACGAGGAGGCACGCGACCGGCGTTCTTGATCCTTGGAGATTTATGGTGGCCGCTCGCATGATGCCTTCTTTTTCGTCCTCTCTCGCTTGGCCGCGCTCCTTCCTGTTTCACTGCCCTCAGCGGCATGAGCCTTCGTCTAGGAACTTTCCGTTGGTATCTTCTTTGAAGAGGCTCTCACTCGACGTAAGGAATAGCCGAAGAGTGGTGATTGTCGGAGGCAAGAAGATGAATAAGAACAAGGTCGACTCTCATAGCTTCTACGCGAGTCCAGAAGTGGCCACCGGGCCTTTCCCCGAGGCTTTTCTGCTTAAAAAGGTCAGGAATGACTCTTTTGAAGTTTTCGATTCCAACTTACATTTCTGGCCGCGTCAATTAGGAATAAGATTAACCATTTGGTTTTGGAATTGGTGAAATTGGGTAGAAATATAATTTATTCGCTTAATTTCTTGTGCCTACTATCTAGTTGTCCTGGTTTTGCTTCAATATGACAAACGCTGACAATTAGTGTTGACAAGTAAGGATGATACGGAGTTGGAAATGGCTGGACAAGATGACTTTGATGTTGAAGCTAATGACAACATTACAATCATCAACTCCGACAAGGAAGACGATGCAGATGAGAGGTAACCTGCCACACCTTTTGGGTAGTTTTGTAAGACCTGAATTGAGCCGTTTAAAATTATTTTTGTAAACACTCATTTGTGATAAGATTTATTTGTCATGCCTCGCTGTTTGCCCACATGAAATACAGCAGTTCTATTACCATCACCGACGAGGACCTCGCGTCTGAGGAAAACCTCTGGGACCTGTACGAGCGGTGGCTAAGCCACCAAACGGTGGCGCGGGACCTCAAGGAAAAGAAAGGAGATTCAACGTGTTCAAGGAGAATGCTAAGTACGTCCACAAGATCAACAAGATGGGCAGGTCTTATAAACTGGAGCTGAACATGTTTGCGGACTTGACGACCGAGGAATTCAGGAACACCTTCTGCGGGCTTAAGATGAATCACCACCGAATGTTCCGGGGTAGTCGACAAGGGATGAAGTTCACGTACGAGAACGTTGACTGTCCTCCCTCGATCGACTAGAGGCAGAAGGGCAGTCATGGCGTCGTACCATGGTCCGAAGGATGAGCTTTAGGGCGATTTGCCAATGAATAATCTGAATCTGCAACTTTTAAATATTTATTCTTGTTGGAAATTTATTCATGTTTTCCTACGCACTCTGAATTAATGCCTCGTGGCAAAAATTTTAGTAATACAACTTCAGAATCCTACAAATTTAATTCTTCGACTGATTAGTTGAAGTTGAAAATGATTGAACTAAATTTATGGATTGAACTTGTTATTTATCGGCCTCCGGTCCTCTTACGGAACTTGGCTGGTGGTCTCCTTCAGTGTTCAGTCGGCGACCTAGCAGTCAGTTTTCGGTCAAGATCCGAGCGAGTCATTACCGAGTGGCATCATTTTCGCTTGCCGACAGGATCAAGGGCCTTGCTTGAGAGCAAACAGGTTGAGGCTGATTTTGTGATGTCGTCGACTGCTCACGAAGTACTGCAGGAAGAATCTCCTGAAATCCTTAAAACTTTATATAGCCTCGCTTGGCAGCCGATCAAATCACTACTCGGCGGGACTCGTCAGAGTGGTCAGGAACGCTCGGCACTTGATGTCGTCCGTATACTGATGCATCAGGACTGCATTTTTGAATTTGACCAAGTGGTCCTCTGGGTCTGAGACCCTCCGTTCTCCAGACGGCCAGGAGGCGGAAATGCTTGGGAACAGGGTCTCGGAAAATATGGCTCGTGAAAGGAAGTCTCGTCCTATCTGCAACTATTCTGATCAGCAACAACCTTTCCCTTGGCTTAGTTTCATGATTGGATGAGGCCTCCACACGATTCGACTGAGCCTCGTTGTCCTCCTGTTGAAAGAGGGCTCGGGGGAAGCGAACACTCGTGTCGAGATGAGCACCCTCGGCTAGCCGGGCGGACACCCCCGTCGGTTGAGCCGGTGAGCACCCCGTCGGTTGAGTCGGCCGACACTCCCATAGTCGCGTTACCGCCCAATTATTGTTGGGCCAACTTCTGGGCCTTGGCCGTGACCAGCAGCTCGAAATCCTTCGGATGGTGATGGTCATTTTGTTGGAGTCATCCATTTTTCGTCTTCCAATCAGCGAAGCATTTCCCATAGACGGCGCCAAATTTGATCCTGTCGGTAAGCGAAAAGGGGCCACCCGGTAATGACTCGCTTGGATCTTGACCGAAGGATGACTACTAGGTCACCGATCGAACGCTGGAGGAGATCACCGGTCGGGTTCTGTAAGCCCTCCGACCGAGTAGTGGGGGTTTAGCCGACCAGGTCGCTAGTCGAAGGTGGGCTGCTAAATCTCCCTCAAGACGCCCAGAGGAAGCACTGACGACGATCCCCTTGGTGAGGACACAGAGACTGGCTGAGCGGAGCTTCGACGAGAGAACTACGAAAGAACTCCCACCACACTCGAGATTCCGGTGAATAGTGGATGAGAACTGTAGATGAATCCCCTTCCTTCCCCAAAGGGGCCTTTATATCGGCGAGCTAGTAGACAAGGACTGGTCCCCTCCTGCCAAGGAATCTAACAGCAGGTCTTTGCTGGCCGACAAAAGGGCGGCCAAGCCTATCGTAGTACTGCCTAGCACTCTGACCTAACACTACGGGCGCCTACCTCTCATAACTGTCTATTAATTCAGTGGGCCCGCGTCACTTACTATCCCCCTAGTGGCAATCTAGTGGTATGACTGCTCACCTTTCATAAATGTTCGTCACTTCAGTGGGTCCACTCTGTCCTGCTGTCTAAAAAGGAGATCTGTTGGGTCCTTCGTATTTTAAAAGGAACTCGATGATATCTCTCACGACACGCGAGTGCCCCCTAGCCCAACCGGATACCTAATCTCAGCCGCCGGATGCCCGGGGCCCGTCGGCCAGCCACTCGTGGCTCGACTGACCGACCAATATCAGCTCGGTCGACTGGCTGGTAACGACACCACCCTCGCGTTTTGAATCCAACCCGATCGTCCCTGCGCCCCAGGCTTCCAGCCTGGTCGTTTGGTGCCTCGGTCCGATTGACCGGGTATCACCTCAAACCGGTCGCTTGACCCTTCACGTTCCGATTGGCCAGCCATCAACTTGACCCTTGGCCATCTGCTCTATTCTGCGGGCTCTGCGGGGCTTAGGTCTTCCTATATACCCCGTGCGGGTTACCCTGGATCAACAATAATTAAGTTTTTTTTTCTATTGGGTGTAGTCGATTATGTAGATCTTTCTATATTATTAGACCCTATCTCCTATTATATTATCATTAATACTTAAATAAATTTATTTTACTATATTATTGTTAATTAAGTTTTTTTTCATTTGATGTGGATTGTTCCGGAAGCGAACGACGGGGATGACGAGTCACCAAAGCGCAGCCCACGATGACGATGACATGGAGAGAATGTCCACGCCTTGCGAGATTAACACGAGCATTAAAGAGGATGCACCGGAAGATTTTTCGGTGGAGCCTTCTCCGACGCTTAAGTCAGAACTCTTATCTTTTTCGGAGGACAACGAGAAATCAAGTTTGCTATAATTTTGGAAAGTTTACCCCCTTTACCTGGATGCCGAGACATCTTATATACCTGAGGTTTTTATCACATGTGTCCCCACGTTCTCCTCCACATTCCTTAATCATCGGTTACTTGATAGATATTCTCTCTTTTGGTAACGACCATTGCAATCAATAATTACCTGATGACTTTCCTGTTCTAGAAGGAGGAATGGATACTTGAAGTCATGTTTTCTGATCCTTATGTTGATCTTTGTGCTCCACTCTCCCGAGTCAGTCTCGGAGTCTCATCTCTCGAGCTGACCTCGGGGCCTTCATTTGTCTCCCGAGATAGTCTCTGGAGCTTGATTCCCGGTCTAACCTCGGGGCTTATAGACTCGGGAGCCCGATTGCCGGTCTGTCCTCGGGGCACTGGTTTGACGAGTCCTGCAACGTAGCTGCCTCATGCCACATGTCCACCCCGGGATGCTCATCCCTATCACAAGTCTCCCCTTCAAGTCTAATTGAAGGAAGTATGGCTGACTGATTAGGCTAGTGGCACAATGAACGGAAGCAAAGTATCTGCGGGGTTCATATTATCATTCCTTCTCTCTTGACGACTTGTTGGGTCCTAGGAATTGAAACATTCGTCCTTGACCCCGAGGCGGTCCTTTGAATTAATCCAAGAGTTCTTGCGAGTTCCGAGGCCCGGTAATAGTAGCTGTCCATCACTCATTAAGAGCGCATGGGGTATCTTAATGGTGAGGGAGCGTTCTAGCGATATATAATACTGTCATGTGGCAGGATCTCTTCTACGTGATTTCCCTCTGATACGCGCCGCAGGGCTATACCAACCGACAACCATAAACAAGGGCGATACCTCGAGATTGGCAGTTATCGCCGTCCACGTGTCGTGCCTCTATTCCTCGCATGAGAGCGGCTCCTTCCCTATAAAAAGGGAAGGCGAAAGTGTCTTTCAGTCTTCTTGCATCGCAGACTATCAGAGCTTGCGCATCCCATTTCTGCATACTATAGTCTTCTTTTGCTAGGGCTTCTTCTTCACGTGTAAGTCTCATTCACCTTCTATCTTCTTTTCCTTCTTTCATCCAAAGTCATGGGTAAGGAGGGAAAGAGGAAGACAAACCAGGGTAGGAAGGAGAGACCAGAAGAGGAAAGAATTTACCATCCGGAGTGATACGAAGCCACTTTGTCTAAGGTTTAATCCGCCACCCTGAGAACCACTTACGAGGCCTACGACATTCCGACAGAGTTGGAGGTTAAGGTTCCTAGGCTCGACCAGTCCCTCGTAGAACCCCCCTTAGGGGTTTACATTTTTTTCTTAGGACAGGTGGAGTTTGACCTACGTTTTCCTATCCCTCCCTTCTTCATGGCCATTTCCAAATATTTCGATGTCCTCTTGTATCAGATGACCCCAAATGCCTTCGCTCAGATGGGCGGGGCACTCATCCTTTTCAAATTATTCAATATACCCTTGACCCCCCATTCTTTCCACTACTTTTTTCTTCCGAACTTAGCGTCTAGGGGAGCCTTCAGCTTCACCGCCCGTCTGAGCCACAAATTCATCACTAGTCTCCCTTCCTCCCATAAGGGATGGAAGGAGTGATTTTTCTTTATTCAACTCGCTGAGCGTCCGTTCTGTCCGACACGCTGGCGCGAAGATTTACCTTCTCCTCCAGCCCTAGGTGATTTTCAGCGAGATCCGGGGTATTAGAGGGCCAGAAGCATTTTGGCTGGGATGGAGTTCCATGGACCCAACTTGGTTTCATGCGAAGAACTTTTGTGTCGGGCTGGGATCAACCCCAAAATCACCCGTCTTAGTCCCGACTTCTGTAAGTGCACTGTTTTATTAAGCGCTTATCTATGCTAACTAACATTCTATTTTTGTATTGTAGAGAACATCATGCTCTCCCAGGCTATGAGCAAGCTTCTCAAGTGGGAACTTGTAGATGAACAGGCTTTGACTCCTCCGGCTTTCCTACCTTTCATAGCCGAGCCTTCCAAGGGCTCCGAGAAGACCCAAGGCGGGGGTGTTCAGGAACCCCCCCTCTCTCCTGTTCCTACTGCGGCGGGAGGCGGCGATGAGGAACTGCCGGCTCAGGCTTCGGAGTTGGCGATAGAGCCAACTGGGTATGCATGCCCCCTACCTATCAGACGGCCACGCCTCATCTTGTCTACTGAGGAGGAAGAGGAGGAGGAGGAGAACGAGTCACCATCCCCTCGTCGGAAACCTGCGGCCCCTCTAACTCCTCCAAGGAAAAGGACCGGCCCGACTAGGGCTACTGAGGAGGACGAGGGCTATGTTCCTCTCTCCAAGCGTCGCCGGAGGGCGACACTGACTACCGCGGAGTTGGAGGGTGAGGCCGAGCTCCCTCTCAGAGCTCCTGAGGTCTCCAGCAGCCCCAAGGGCAAGAGGGTGAGGTCTGGCGAGCCCGCATTTACCAGTGCCCGCCTGCGCCAGAAGGTAAAAGCAGGCGAGAAGGCGTCGACTGGAGGCTTCCGACCGGTCCAGCTAAAGGAGATGCCACAGGGGAGATATTCAGCGGTCGAGGTATCCTCCAGCACCGATGACGGCGTGCCCGACCCCTCAAGCACACCTGCTTCCCCGCCACGCCTCCTACCTCTCCTTCCTTGCGGCTCCGGGGCTACCTTCGGAATACCATCCCCCCAGAGCCGGGAAGCCATGCGGGGGCACACCGATGAGCACATCACATCCCTCAGGAGGATGCCTTTAGCTGGGATAATCACTAGCTTGTACGAGTCGCTCTTAAAGGTAAGCCTCTCAGTGTATTTATTTTATTTCATTTTTTCCTTCTGACTCTTATTTTTCTTGTGTCAGGTCACTTTCGAGTGCTTCCTCTTGGGCTGGCGGTTGTCTCCTGAGCAAGAGACTGAATCCCTATGCCAGCAGGTGACAGAATTGGAGACGGAGGTCTTTCGAGCTCGGGAGGGGGGTCGGATGCAACTGGAGGTTAGCAAGGGTTTGCGTGCCAAAGTAGACCACTGTCTGGACGCCCTGCAAGCCTTTGAAGCATCGTTGCTCAGCACCCGCCACCGGGAGTGTGTAACGACCCAGAAAATTTTCTTAATATTTTCCTTAAAATATTAAGCATGTCTAGATAATTTTCCGAAGGACCTAGAAATATCATTATGAACCTTAGCCTAGGAACCCATGTTTTCTCATTTAGATTGAGAAACTAAGTATTAATGAGCTTTATATGGGCTTTCTAGTACCATAATTATTGGTGGGTTTTAGGTAGAATTTAATATAAAAATAAATGAATTTTAATGAGAAATATTAACATAATTAGGGGGGAATTTTAAAGAAATTTCGAAATAATAGGGAATAAAATAAAAATAAAATAGGAAATTAGTGCATGCACCAAGGATTGAACCTTGGATCTCTTGTACAACCAAGCATGCACTAACCAATTCACCTAGCAAGGGAGTGCTATGAGGGAATGAAGTGGATCTTAGTTAAGGCTTGGGAAAAATGAAGAGTCATCAAGAGAAGAGACACCATTACTCTTCACTTACCCCTTTTAAAGTGGTATAAAGATGGCAAGGGAGTTACAACTTCCCTTCTCCTCTTCATTTCTTCTTCCTCCCCTTCTAGCCGAAAACCTCAAGCCCCCTTCTCCCTTGGGAAATGTTCACATAAGCCCCATCTTGAAGATCTAAGGCCCCCCCTACAAGGATACAAGGACTAAAGGAAAGTTAGAGACAAGGAGGTTCTCTTGTTATCTTCTATTCAAAGCTTGTAAGCAAGATCAAGGAAGGTAAGACCCCCCTCACCTGTGGTATGATAGCTTTCAAGATACTTATCATGATCTAAGTTTTATTGGCATGATATGTTGGAAAAATCCATGGTTAGAGCTTATGGAAGTTTCGGCCAAGCCTTGTTTGGGGCTAGAAATCATGTTAAAGACTTTCTTTATATTTGCAAATGGTTACCCATGATAGGTGAAGTATAAAAGCATGATGTTTGAAGTTTTATGGCACCCTAACAACCCTCTAGGGTTTCGGCCACATCAAGGTCAAGGGGCTAGGGGAAACTCCAACCTTTCCAAGCATGATTAATATGTTTCTTATGATACCTTATGGGTAAGAATGGTGTTAAATGAACTTTTCCATGGGCTTGTTACCCTTCTAGGGTTTCGGCCAACCCTTGTTTTAGGCCTAGGACTTGGGGTTAAGTCCAACCAAGGGTTCAAATGATTTTTCTATGGCATGACATGTAGGTAAGGGATGTTAATCATGATCTAGGCAAATTTTCCATGGACCCATGGTCTTTAGGGCTTTCGGCCAAGACCCAAACCCAGGGTTTGGTTTGGGTTAAGGTCTCAAGAATGCATGTTTATAAGTTACCATGATGCTAGTACATAGTTAAGCATGATGTAAGGATCTTCATGTGACTAAAATCTTAGTTATGTGTTATATAACGTGACCTTGTATGGTTGATTTTAGGTTATGTTTTAATCATGAATATTTAGATCATATACCATGAATATATGTAATTGATGTAGGAGTATGTTATGATAAATAGAATGATGCATGTATATTGATAAATGCTTATAATGGATTTATGATTCATGAAGGTATATGCATGTTTTATGATGAATGCCATGAACCCTAGTAGTATGTGCTAGGTTTATATGTAGCTTACCATCCATGTTTTATGATGAATACTAGGATTATGTATGCTAGATGAAATGTATCATGTATGAAGTGTGTGTTTATTATATATCATGGTCATGCAAGCTTTATGAACCAGGATAAGGTTATGACTAGAAACATGATTATGCATGTATGTCCTATTTTTATGAATAAAGAATGATAAGTATGAATGAAGATGATGGTTATGCCATAAGTATGAATGATAAGTATGAATGATAAGTATGAATGATGAAGGCATAACGATAATATGAAATAAGTATGAATGATAAGATATGAATGATGAAGTATGAATGATGAAGCATGCATAGTTATTTTATTTTATGAATGGGGCTTGTACCGGACCGAAGTAAGGGTCCAAGGGATGGGCACCTTAAGAACGCCCCAGTTCTGGACTACCGAAGCTGTCCACGGTTCTGGCACTACCGAAGCTGTGCAACAGGGATGGGCACCTTAAGAACGCCCCAGTTCTAGGACTACCGACTATGCTGTCCTTACCCTAGTAGGTTGAGGCTAGCTACCTCATATTTACTTAGGGATGCAGAGATTACATTTGAAGTACATGCCGGAGATTTTTCGGTGGATTCCACGCGCGTTAATGGGAACACGCCGGAGATTTTTCGGTGGAGTCCACTCCGACGCTCAAGTCTGAACTCAAGTCGCTTGCAGGAAGAGAATCAAAGAGAAAGTTGAAAGTTGAGAGAGCGTAACCCCCTTATCTGGGGGTCGAAGTACCTTATATACGTGCAAGCTTGGTTGCACGTTTCTCCATGTTCTCCTCCATATTCCCCTTTTTATCGGTTACCTGATAACTCTCAAGTAACGGCTCCAGCGATTATTAAGGCTTTAATTGTCGTACATAAAGGATAATAATTATCGACCAACTTTCCTAAATAAGAAGGGGGAACCGTTATTAGAATCGGGTTATCGGGTGTATGCCTTTTCGGACACCGCACTCCCGAGAGGGTCTCGGGGAATCTCCTTTCCTGGGAGGGCCTCGGGAGCCTGTCTTCCCGGGTAAGTCTCAGGTGTCTCCTCCCCCGGGAGTTTAAGGTCATCCCGAGTTGGTCTCGGGGATCTGCCTTCCCGAGGTGGTCTCGGGGGTCTCCTTCCCCGGGAGGGCTTCGAGAGCCCGTCTTCCCGGGGAAGTCTCAGGAGTCCGAGATAGGCGTTCGGACTCGATGGACCCAGACACATAACTTCCTCTTCTCCCGTGTCAACCTTGGGATGTTCAACCCCATCACAAGTCCCTCCCTTTAAGTCTAATCGAAGGAAGTGTGACCGACTGATTAGACCAGTGGTATAATGAGGGGAAGTTATACAGCTGTGGATCCATATATCCATTACTACTTCATTGGCGGTTTGCCGGGTCCGAGGAATTGGAACATTCGTCCCTTGGCCCGAGGCAGTCCCTTTGATTTAGTCTTCCAAAAAGGCTTCTGCGAACTCCGAGGCACATCAATGATAGCTGTCTATCATCCATTAAATGCGCATGGGGTCTCTTAATAGCGACAAAACCCCTTCGCGAATGTGCCTTTGCCACGTGCTAGGACTTCTCTCTTCGCGATCTCTTGCTGATATGCGCAGCAGGAACATATCAAACGACAACCTTGACAGCGGTGATTCCTTGAGATGGATGCTCATCACCGTCCACGTGCCTTGTCCCTATTATACACACGAGGGTGACTTCTTCCCTATAAGAAGGGGAGGCGAAAACGTCCGTCCGCCTTTTGGCATCGTCAATTACTAGGATTTGTTGGCGCTCATCTTCTCTTTCTAAGGATTCTTTCCCACACGTAAGTCTTCTCTTCGTCTTCACCTTCTTCCCTAGAAGCCATGGTTAAGGAGAGCAAGAAGGACCAAGGTAGGAAGGGGTGTTAGTGAGAGCCCTAGAGCCAATCATGTGATGGTTGTTGTATGGACTCATTGTATCATATTTCACATATATATATATAAAGGCATTTGATTATGGTTATTATACTTACTTGTATTGGTGCCAAATAACTAAGTGTAATAACGTCCTTGGTAGTAGGTTCATATCTATATCAATCGATTGGTTGAATCGATAGTGAGATGATATAGAGAACTCTAGTCTTAATTATTCCTAGTCAAGTATTAACATTCAGGGACAATATTAATGCATAGAGACTAGCATGTAGGTCAACATGATGACTTGATCTCACAAGTCATGGATATGAGATATCAAGTTGACACATGAGTATGCATTTGAGAATGTATACTGAATGACTCACCATGAGAAAGTATCATGGATCGTTATATGAGTGTCATATACTTTCTCATGTGACTATTAGTATGACTATTAGTCCTTAGACCTGAAGTCACCATAGTTCCCTACATAAGGAGTTATGTACTTTGGTTTCGTCAAACGTCACCCGTAACTGGGTGGACTATAAAGGCGATTACTGGGTATGTAACAAATTATGCGGAGGGATGTGAGGGATGTAGATGGGATCTATCCCTCCTATATGACGGGAGAGATATCATAGTCTTGATAGAGTGAAATCACTAAGTGCATGACCATGCCCAAATAAGACAATATGAGATATTAAGCTTATTTGATTATAGTGAGTCTACTTGGAGTTCAAGACACATAGATTGATTGGAGGATGACACGGTCTATGCTTCATAGAAGATCAATCTAGATATCGACGATAGAAGGACATTGTCACATATTATGAAAGTCATAATTAGTAGTCACATTGGTGATGTTGGATCTCAACATTCTTGTAACTTGGGTAGCAATGATGTGTTGCTAGATACCGCTCATTGCTTATGTTTCTAAGAGGTTAGAAGCATTGCCAACGTTACAAGAACCTATAGGGTCACACGCAAAGAACAAATAGATGGAGAAAAAATGAAGTCAAGTTCGACTTGGCTAAATATGGAAAGTCCATAAAAGGCAAGTTTGACTTGACCCAAATCCAAATCAAGTTTGACTTGACTTGGTTCCACTTCAAGTTAGACTTGACATGGGAGAAGAAATGGAGTCATGTTTGACTTGACTAAATATGGAAAGTCCATAAAAGGCAAGTTTGACTTGACCCAAATCCAAATCAAGTTTGACTTGACTTGGTTCCACTTCAAGTTAGACTTGACATGGGAGAAGAAATGGAGTCAAGTTTGACTTGACTAAATATGGAAAGTCCATAAAAGGCAAGTTTGACTTGACCAAAAGGCCACCTCACCTTGACTTGACCAAGTGATGACTTGGCTTGGTATTTGACCAATGATGATGCTCCACATCATCTCCAAAGGTTGTAACCCCCCCCATTTGAATTTGAATTCAAATTGAAAGGGGGTTATGGCAGGCCACTTAATGGACATTAATGGCCATTATGGCCCGGCCACTTAATGGCCATTAATGGCTATTATGTGGCCGGCCACAATGAGAGAACAAAACAAGGTTTTGTTCCATTTTTCTGATGGTGTGTCTTCTCTTCTTCCTTCTCCAAGTGTTGGAGCTCTTCTTCTTCTTCTCCTCTTGGCCGAACCCTTGAAAGGTGCTAGCACACCTAAAGGGTTTCCTCCATCCACTTTGTTCGCGTGGATACTTCTAGAGGGACGGCACTTGACGTCCTAGAGATCCGACATCCAAAAGGAGCGAGCGGGATTAAGCGGGGCACGCACCAAAGGTAAAATGGTTTATCCCTCTTTAGATCTAGGAGTAGATCGAGTTTTGAGCATGAAATGAATACGTGAATTTTTGTTTCAGAATTTTTCTTCGCACGAGATCCATGGCTTTGGGTTCTCGGGGTTTCCGCGACGCGAAAAGGCGATTTTCGCGGCCCGAAAAACCCAACAAGGGGACCCCAGAGAAGGGATACCAACCAGAGTGGTATGAGTCTACTTCTTCTAGGGTTAGACCGGAAACCCTCTAGTTGCTTGTGAGGCCTACGACATTCCGACCGATATGGAAGTAGAAGTCCCTATGGTGGACCAATCGCCCGTAGAACCCCCCTTAGAATTCTTTATCTTCTTCCTAGGGCAGGTAAAGTTAGGGCTTCATTTCCCTCTCCCCTTTCTTCATGAGTATTTCTTCTTATTTTGACATTCCTCTCCATCAGATGCCCCCCAACGTCTTCGCCCAGATGGGTGGGGCGTTCATCATTTTCAAACTCTTTGACATACCCCTTGTTGAGGCAATCGACCTAAGAATGATCGGGAAGATCATGATTTTGATGTGTGTGTGCCAATATGTTTGAGGTTAGAGTGTTGTGTTGTATTTGATATGTGTGATTGAGTTTGCAGGACTTGGAGAATCACACATGGAGAACATATCTGAGGGACGAGAGTCGAGGGAGGAGAACTCCAAGGGCAAGCCGGGAAGTGGACTTCAAGGGCACACGTGAAGGGTGGCATGGAGGCAAGCCAAGGGAAGGCTTGTGTGCGCATCCGAGGGACGATAGCCGGAGGAAGAAGACTTCAAGGGGCAAGCCAAGGGAGTATACCTGAAGGCACACGTGAAGGAGAGTGTTCGGAGTGAGAATGAGTGAATGTAGAGGGTGGGCAGTCGACTGGCCAGAAGGCAGTCGACTGCCAAAACTCATAGAATAGTTTTCACTCCGGACTAGTCGTCTGCTCCAGGAGCAGTCGACTGCTCAGCCGCAAAAACTAGCCGTTGGCTGACATTTAAAGCTAGGCCAGTTGACTACCCCAGGGGCAGTCGACTGGTGCGGGGTTGGACAGCTTTTGAAGCTGTTCTTTACTCTTATATAAAGGGGACTTTTGGGCACGAGGTAGATACGGTTCTCTACTGTACCAAAGTGCTGCTAGTGCCCCAATTGATCTACTCTTCCTCTAGCTTTCATCTTGATCTTGTAAAGAGGAAGAAGGCAACCTTGTAAAGGTTTTCTCCACCTTGAAGGAGACCATTCATAGTGGAGGTGGTGTATTCATGCGGATCCTTGGATTAGTCATCCTTTGGGGTGGATACCAAGTAAAACCTTCTTGTTAGCATTGAATCTTTTGTTTTCCATTATATTTTGTATTGTGCTAACCATCTTGTAGAGAAAAACCGAAAAGTGCTATTCACTCCCCCTCTAGCCGAGCCATCGATCCTAACAAGTGGTATCAGAGCGCCAGGACGCCTTTAACGAACTGACCGCCGAGAAGAGTAAATCATTGAAATGGTCGGCTCGCACATTCAACTGCCAAAATTCGAGGGAGAGTTTTCATGATGGAAGAAGAGAATGACGGTATTTTCAACACCCGACTTTGATATTATGCTAATCATGGAAAACAATTTTGAGGTGCCTAGGGATCAAGAAAACAAGCTTCTTGAGAAGGTAAGGTGGAGCAAGAAGCAAAAAGATGTTCACTTAGCAAATTCAAAAGCCTTGCATCATCTACTTAGTGTGCTTCCTCAACAAAAAGTGACAAGGATTGGAAACTACTCAAGTGCCAAGGATTTATGGAAAAAGCTAGTGGAACTTCATGAAGGCACCTCAGAGGTGAAAATGGCAAAAAGAGATCTTCTTCGGTCCCAACTCAATAATATCAAGCTTGATAAAGGGGAGAAGGTAACAAGTTTACATGCTAGATTTAAGGAAATACTTAATGGGCTAACAAGCGTAGGGGAACAATTATCCAACCAAGACATTGTGATGAAAGTCATCAATGCCTTCCCAAGAACATCAACTTGGAGCTCAATGGTGGACTCATACTACATTTCCAAGGATCTAGAGAAAACATCTCTAGAAGAATTTTTCTCAACCATGGAGCTTCATGAGACTCGAGTTAGAAGAACAATCGAAGAGGTATACTATAAGCCAAAGAGTATAGCCCTTGTGACAAACAAGGGAAAAGACAAGAAGAAGGAGGTCCTATTATCCGATTCGGAGCAATCTAGTGCTTCCATGGGTAGTGATACGGAAGCCTACATGGTAAGAAAGGTAAGAAAAGCATTTAAACAATTTTCTACTAACAAGTCTCATGGTAGGAAAGAATCAAGGAGCAAAAATAAATCAAGAAAGATTATTTGCTACAATTACCAAGGAGAAGGACACATGAGAGATGAGTGTCCTCTCTTGAAAAAGAAGGAAGGAAAGAAAAAAGAAGGAAAGAAGAAATCAAAAGAGAATGAGAAGAAGATGCAAAACTTGAAAGCTACATGGGATGATTCATCCTCATCGGAGGAGGAGGAACATCATGTATCACATTTTACACTAATGGGAATTGATGGCATTGCCTCCACGGCATCCGAATTTGAAGAGGAGTAGAGCTCAAGTGAAGATGAAGGGAGCTCAAGTGAAGGGGGAGGCTCCACTTCTACTCTTGTAAAAATAATTGCTAGTACTAGTGATGATTTGGTTGATGCTAAAAAGAAAATTAAGTGTTTAAAAAGAGAGAATTGCATGTTAAAGGAGAAATTAGCATCCATGGAAATTAAGGATAATGAGCATGCTTCTTCTTCTATCTCAAATGACTCATGTTTAAAAGAAGAAAATAAGAATTTAAGGGAAAATGTAGATAGTCTTACCAAAGCACTTAGGAAGTTTGAAATTGGCTCAAAGACATTAGATATGATCATTGGGAGACAAAGAGTAAGCTTTAAGAAAGAGAGATTAGGTTTTGGGAAGTCTAGCAATGGGAAAACCTATCATTGCCTAATTGGTAGAGGACAAGCAAAGACCAAGACCCTAAGTAAGAAATGGATTCCCATGGAGTATTTGGTTAACCCAATTAGGAAACATTACTATTGTGTACCAAAGTCAATCCTCAAGGGTTAGAGGATTTGGGATAAGCCAACCATGGTATTAGAATTTCAAATTTTTGGGATTTGGTTGACTTGAGACATTGAGGGGGAGTTTGTAGCCCATAGTAGAAAGTCATGATGAATTAGACAAAATAAGGCTTACCTTGAAAAACATCTCATATTACTTTGCTTTATGATTGTATTCATACATATGAGATGTTAGGATGATACAAATGATTCACTTGTGCTTGTGGCATAGTGATGGGCCATTAGAAGTATTAAATTATGAAAAATAGACCAACCATGGGGAAAGCAAGTGTTTAATTAATGGGCATTCTGCCCAAAGATCATGGTTGGACATTTTATTTTATGTTTTATATGTTTTGTTATAAGCTTGGAACATGTATAAGTTCATAATTAGATTGAAAATTTGATACAAACTTAGTGGTTTTCAAGGATTTTGAACATTAGTCAAAAGTCAAGCATGTTTGAAATTTTTCATGAAATGATATTTTTCCTTAATAGAGTATATTATATCAAACATGTCTACAAATTTTTATAATTTTTGGAATGTTCTGGAATTTCTGGAGGGTTTCTGAATTTCGGCTCAGAAACTCAATTTTCTGACTGACTGAGTATTAGTCGACTACCCATTTGGGTAGTCGACTGGCACGACTGATTTCAGATTCTAAATTTTTTTTTTCAGAAATGCAAACTTCTCTCATTTGATGCCATATGGTAGTATTGTTGTGGGCAATCATTTTGATGGTGTCAAAGGGGGAGAATGAGTGGTTTAAGTTAGATTTTTAACTTAAATTTTGACTTTTGGTTTATGATAAGAATTGAAAATGGGAGAAGACATGGGTTAGGGGGGAGGTTCCTCTTGGTTTTACTATGTCTTATTTTTCAATTTCTATTGTTATTTACTGTTGTTGGTTATTATTTATTCCCTAACTTAAACATATTGCCACACATCAAAAAGGGGGAGATTCTTGAGGCAATCGACCCAAGAATGATCGGGAAGATCATGGTTTTGATGTGTGTGTGCCAATATGCTAGAGGTTAGGGTGTTGTGTTGTATTTGATATGTGTGATTGAGTTTGCAAAACTTGGAGAATCACACATGGAGAACATATCCGAGGGACGAGAGTCGAGGGAGGAGAACTCCAAGGGCAAGCCAGGAAGTGGACTTCAAGGGCACATGTGAAGGGTGGCATGGTGGCAAGCCAAGGGAAGGCTTGTGTGCGCATCCGAGGGACGATAATCGGAGGAAGAAGACTTCAAAGGGCAAGCCAAGGGAGTATACCTGAAGGCACACGTGAAGGAGAGTGTTCGGAGTGAGAATGAGTGAATGTAGAGGGTGGGCAGTCGACTGGCTAGAAGACAGTCGACTGCCAAAACTCACAGAATGGTTTTCACTCCGGACCAGTCGACTGCTCCAGGAGCAGTCGATTGGTCATTCCCAAAAACTAGCTGTTGGCTAGCATTTAAAGCTAGGCCAGTTGACTGCCCCAGGGGCAGTCGACTGGTGCGGGGCTAGACAACTTTTGAAGCTGTTCTTTACTCTTATATAAAGGGGACTTTTGGGCACGAGGTAGATACGGTTCTCTACTGTACCGAAGTGCTGCTAGTGCCCCAATTGATCTACTCTTTCTCTAGCTTTCATCTTGATCTTGTAAAGAGGAAGAAGACAACCTTGTAAAGGTTTTCTCCATCTTGAAGGAGACCATTCATAGTGGAGGTGGTGTACTCGTGCGGATCCTTGGATTAGTCATCCTTCGGGGTGGATACCAAGTAAAACCTTCTTGTTAGCATTGAATTTTTTGTTTTCCATTATATTTTGTATTGTGCTAACCATCTTGTAGAGAAAAATCGAAAAGTACTATTCACCCCCCCTCTAGCCGAGCCATCGATCCTAACACCCCTAACCGCACGCTTCTTTCTTTTTTTCTTTCTCCCTACCATGGCGTCCAAGGGGACCTTTAGCTTCACTGCACCCCCCCCCCCCCCCCCCCCCATCCATAGGTTTTTAGGCGGTTTTCCTTCCTCCCATAGGAATGGAAGGAACGCTTTTTCTTTATTCGCCTACTCCAGCGTCCCTTCAACCCTTTTCGTTGGAGGGAAAACCTTCCAGCCCCTCCGGAGTTAGGAGACTTTCAACAAGACCCCGACTATCGACGTGCTAGGAGTCTCCTGTCCGGCATGGAATTTAGTGGCATGAACTCATGTACCGGGCAGGGCTCAATCGTAAAGTCGTCAGCTTGAGCTCCCGCCTTGGTAAGCTTATCTTTTTACATAACGCCTGTTAATTCTAACTGAAATTTTTGTCTTGTTTGTGCATTGCAGAGGACGTCATGTTGTCCCGGGCGATGAAGTGGCTCATCAAGTGGGACGAAGCCAATAAGCAGGCCTTGGCCCCTCCACGACCCTTTTGTCGTACCAGCTGACTTGGCTGAGTCTTTGGAGGAGGCTACAGAGTCGTCCGACGAGCACGGGACGTCGGAGCGTATAGAGGCACTAACAGCACTTGAGCCAACCATTGACCAAGGGACCTCGGAGCTGCCTGGCGCCCAGGAGGCCGACCTGCCTCTCGTCATCATCGAGACAGGAGAGACTAAGGAAAAGTCGACGCCCCGGCCGACGCCCCGATGCTTAGATCATCAGGGAGGCTTGATAATTACCACTTTGCTGATAAAGTTAGGCTCTCAAATCCATATTTTGATCCACTATTATATGCTTAAGTTTGCATTTACTTAAGGTTTCATGAATTATCTCTATTTTAGCTTTTGATTCAAATCTTTGTATATTTGAGATATTTTAGCACTAAAATGTGAATCTAATTTTGTAGGCTTCAAATGATCATGGACCTAGATCAGATTAGGTCAGACTTGAGCCAGAATTGGATCCGGATCAAGGTGATCAAGCATCGGATCAATATGAGCCATCCGATCAAGAAACGGCTAGATCTAAGACATCCATCAACTTCCGATCAATCCGAGCTCAAGATAGGGCTAATCATGACCACAGATCGAGATCTGAAAGTTTGAACCCAATCAAAGTCCATCTGACCGTCGGATCAAGCTTAAGTGGAGTTTCGACCATCCATTCAAGAGAAGGGAAGATCTGAGCCATCCACCGCAGATCTGATTGATCTAAGCCAAGGAGGAGTAGATCAGAGCCACAGATCAAGATCTGGGAAGTTTGGTTCAGATCTGAGAAGATCCAACCATTAGATAAGATCGGAACAATCTCAGTCGTTCGAATTTCAAATGAATGATTTAAATCAAGAATTCCTCCATCGCGCTCGTCGTCATCGAGTGGTCGCGAGTAGCAGAGTTCTCCAGATCCAGTTTTCTTCGTTCGTTCTTCATTTTTCTTTCATAGTTTTTTTCTCAGATCGGCGACCAACATCAACATCTGTTTTGTTCGCAAGACTCAGATCATCGAGGTAAGATTTCAGTTCAGTTTCACTAATCAATCTTCGCAGCTGAAGGAGCTCGATGAGGGTGTCGCCGGAGCTGTCCAACGATCGATTCTAGTGAGCGTTTGTGTCTTCATTGAGCTGATGCAATCAGAACTTTAGTGGGGTTCTCCGAAGTAATCTGAGTGTGTTGGAGCGAGATCGGCACTCAGCGCAAGGAGAAGATCGCGGACGTTTCAGCTACTGACCGATCGCGGTGACCGGACAGAGATGACTCTGATCGGTCCCGTGACCGATCAGAAGAGGACCTGATCGGTCGGTTGACCGACCAGGAAGAGCAGAACCAGCAAACTGAGCTAGGAAGTCTTCCTTTGTTGGCTTTTGAGCTAGGGTGTTCATAGTTCAACCTTTGTGTGACGGCAAAGGGAAGTCTTGTTGATAAACTGGTTTGGTGTTCAATTTAGAATAATTTTGGTTTTAAACATGTATTTCTTCAATTGCTTTAGATTGTTCCATCTTAACTTCAAGTCAAGTTCTTAAGCATTGCTTTGTTCTAGTTTCCAATTTCTGCAATTCATTTTCTGCAATTAGTTTCCTGAAATTAATTCTTGAATTTCAATTCAATCGTTTGAATTTAAGTGCTTAGTTCTTCCACTATCTTAAGTATAGTTCTTGCAATTTCCTATTCATTCTATGCTTTAGTTGAGTTCATTCTATTCTATTTCATATTGTCATTTCCTTATCGCCAAAAACCCCCATTTTATTAGAAAACCCAATAATCAAACGACAAACCATTTCAAGCTTGAATTAAGCATTCACAACTAGTCCTTGGAAAAATACAACCTGAGGCCCCTATTCTACATTTTAACTTTGTTAGCCAAGGGTTTTCAATTTATAAATATCTAAATTTGACGCTTACTCGTGACACTAGTATTGGGCTCACATCAAGGCTACGATGTTTTGACCCCCGCAAGCTCCCCTCTATCCTTGAGGAGGGTTTACGAATATCCGACGATGAGGACACAATTCCCCTATCCCAGCATTTCAAGCTGATGATCACTCCAGAGACAGGAGGTCAGACCATCAGCACCTCCCCGGCTGACTCCTCCGACACCTCCAAAGGCAAGCAGGCGGTGCCCATAGAGCCTCGAATGAGGCTTGACCACCTACGCAATAAACTTCAAGTAGCGTCAGAGGCGGCTTCACATATATTTCCCCCGGTGCAATTCAGGGAAGTCCTTGCCGAGGGATGTCCTTTCGAGGGAGTCTCTAGCTCTGACGAGGACGTCCCAGACCCTTCTACTGTACCTCCTGGGGCGCTTGCCGTCCAGCTTCTCCCCCAGTCAAGATACCTCGCTTCGTCACTAAACCGAGGTGACACCTCGATGAGCCACGGAGTCTTGAGAGGGGATGCCTTGCGCACCTCGGCCAGGCCTCTAACCAACCTCCACGAGTCCCTTCTGAAGGTAAGAGTTCCTTCTTTCTTAGATTACCTTGATTCATGTTTCCTAACCCCTATACACTATGATAGGCTGCTCAAGACTGCCCTTCTGCCGGCCGCCATTTATATTCTTGGTGAGAGGTCGAGCCGCTGATACACAAAGCGCTTATGGTAGAGGCTGAGGCCTATATGCCGTGGTCTCTCATTGTGGTCTGAGAAGCAACAACTGCTACCACAAATGCGGCCATCACCCGTTTGCGTGACCCTCCTCCCGATCTTCAGCCGTCGCTGTTGCTGCCCCTCTCTCCGGCCTTCTTCTTGATCCGATCCCGTTTAACTGCTTGAGGCCAGTCTACAGCTACGACCTTCCCTCGTGAGCATCCTTTCTCCTCTCCCGATTGACCAGCTCTTCCGCCCCATCGAGCACAGTGGGGGATCCACGACCGCCGACTCTTAGGTGGCTAAGAGTAAATCCACCGGCGCTCTGAGACACTAGAGAAGAAGGAGTTAAGGTAACAGTTGGCTTATCATTGGAATGAATTAAGTTGATTGCTTGGAAGAGGAAATAATGGATTGGGATTCGTATTGTTCTAATTTGGAGTAATGTCGTATTAATAAGGTGAACTAGTTAAATCGTGATCATTGAAGGAAGGAGGTAATGAGATTTCCCTTGATTAGCTAAACTTTAATTGAATCTGATTGCTATTGGGTTAATTTGAGGTTTTGATTAATTGTATGATTAATTAAGCTATGGTAATAGGATTGGTTAAATACCTGAATGATTAGTAAATTACTCGAGGGGAGAATCATTAAGGTTGATTAATGGATTGGTTAATAGTGAAACTAATTGATGATTAAATTGGTTAGTATGAGTTAGGGCTTGGATTTCTTCATTCGATCTATTATAGGTTTATGTGTTGATTGGGTTTAATTATGGCAGGTTTTGATACGAGATAGGAGTTCTCAGTTGATACGGGCTTCTACATTAAAGGCGGGTATTTCTTACTTTCTTATAGATTCGTTTACCTTAAATGCATAGTTGTCAAAATCAAGATAACTTTCTTACTTTCTTGTGGTGAACTTAATTTTTTTCACCATGGGTAACATGCTTTGTGTATCAGTTCTTGCATGTTATGGTCCTTCCAGATTTAAAATATTTGTTTCTGTTATTGGTTCTGTTATTGGTTCAGGTAACATTATATAGCGAATTGCAAAGATTTGACAAGTGCTATTATTATTGAGGCACTTATTGTCTGTTACTGTACAAGGTAATATTTTGTTCATTCGACTTTGTCCATTCTTCATTTCTTTGATGAGCTAAGCGAAGAGAGTTCTTCTGCCTAATGTAATTTAGTTTGTTACCTTGAATAGCAGCTGTTTTCTCCCCTTCTCCAAAAGTTGATATTTAATGGTACATTGTGACATTTGTGCGTTTCCTGTAAACAGTAATTCAGTAAAAGGATATCAATGGAATTAAGTTTCAGTTGATTATATTAGTTCGTCTTATTTTATGATTGAAGCATCAGGTATGGGCTGCAAGTGCAAAACCTGAAGCCTGCGATATCTCTGTGCAGCTTAACACGTATTATTAGACAAGGTTTGTGAGTTGTGACCTCTTTATTATATTTGTTTTCATCCCTGCAATATTCTGTTCTATGCCATCTCATGTTAGCTTAAATGCCACAGGAGCATATATACTCACTTGCTAATGGGAATTCTTATGATTTCACATTCAAAATGCTTCATTTAGCGTGGCACCCGACAGAAAATTTAATTACTTGTGCTGCCTTGAACAGTTTGTACATGTATTATGCATGAAGATCATACTGGAAGTGAAAGTCTCATTTTGCAATTTTTTTTTTATTTGGATTTGCTTCTCAAGGCACATAGTTTTTGATGTTCAGTGAACAAGATACAGGAGCATGTAATTTGTTGCATGTTCTTACTGGGGCCAAAGGATTGCTCAACAGAAGGAGTTCAATCTGAGAAAGCCCCCATCATTCATTATGATTTACTGGTTTTGGGATTCTTGGTACTATATCTTAATCTATCTGCCTCTAGCTAGTTCTTTGGTTAAATCTCAAATGGCATCTGACTCCTGAATCATTTACTTGGTTTTGCTGGCCAGACCTTGTTATGTGGTCTTATTGGAGTTCCACCTTCAAATGGTGTCATCCCACAATCTCCAATGCACACGAAAAGTTTGGCCACCCTCAAACACCAAGTAAGCTCCAAATTGTGAATGATTGATTATATTGCTTTTCTCTCCGTAGCATTATTTGATATTTTTTCATTGGAATTTTCTCACAGTTGCTTCGCAATCGACTGGTAGCCACTGCACGGCAAAGCATGAAAAGAAATTCAAGCTTGACTCAAGTACTGTATGGAAATATGCAAGACGCTTATAAGAGATGGAATGCTAAGCTGGTCGAAGTTCTGCAACGTACTCCTCACTATTTGATCTTGGACTAGACCGTTTACTTGCAAACTCGTGTGGCAAGCTTCTACATTGTCTTTGCTTGGAAAATCACATAGCGAGTAGGAGTATAATGTGTTATTTGATTTACATTTTGCTTTTGTTGAAAGAAAAATGGATAGTTGTAAAATACATGGATTGTTTTGTTTTTGAAACTAATTGGATGTTGCATTTACTTAATTCATGGTGTGTTATTGATTATGGATAAACTATTATATTATTGAGTTCTTTTATATGTCTAGAAAAATTATAAATAAAAATAAATATGAAATTTATATAAAAAATTAAGACTTTTGACACCGGTTGTTTCTAGAACCGGTGTTAAAACATCATTTTTAACACCGGTTGTTTCCAGAACCGGTGTTAAAAATGATGTTTTAACACCAGTTGTTTCCAGAACCGGTGTTAAAACATCGTTTTAACACCGGTTGTTTCCAGAACTGGTGTTAAAAATGATGTTTGAACGCCGGTTATTTAAAATAACCGGTGTCTAAAATGGCTTTCCCGCCTCATAATTGAACTTTTAACAACGGTTATTAACCGGTGTTAAATCTATATATTACACCGGTTTGTTAACCGGTATTAAAAGTCTATACTTACAATGCCGGCTGGATCAACACCGGTTCCGGAACTGGTGTTAAAAGTCGAAAATAACCGGTGTTAAAAGCCTTTTTTCCACTAGTGTATCGTGCCCAGCGAGGGGGCCTCTTGCATGCAGAGGTCGGCAGAGCTCTCCGGGTGAAAGTAGAGCACCACCTGGAGTCTCTGCTGGCCTTAGAGTCAGCCTTGCATAGCTCTCGCTATAGGGAGCGCTTGATGTCAGAGAGGGATATTGCCCTCTCGAATGACTTGCACACCTTTGCCCAAGAGCGGGATCAGCTTCAGGTCCGGGAGAAAAAGCTGTCATGGGACATCCAACTTTTGGAGTCTTCGGCCGAAGCTCTGAACGGGCGGATAAAAGACCAAGCGCACTTGCTAGCCCAAAAAGAATCGATGATAAAGGCGGCAGCTGACCACATGACAGACCTCCAGGAGGACATTGCCCGAGCCCAATCAGAAGTCTCAGCCACCTCTGAGAGGCTCAAGGAGGCCCTAGAAGACAGAGATGAAATGTTCTCTGAGGTGGCCCAGCTGAGAACTGCCAAGGAGGAAACCGAGACTGAACTGCAAAACTACAAGGCCGACGAGCCATCCCGACCAAGAGAGATCGAGGCAGAGTTCAAGGCCAGGTTTCTAGAGTCCGACGAGTTTGGCGACATCCTAGCCGGGCAGGTGATTACCGTTTCAGTTGTGTCACGGTTTCAAATACAATTTAAGTATCGAATTCCTCTAAACTAATGTAGCATAGAGTAACTCGAGTCGTCTCCCAACGAATGTAGTCGGTGCATGATAATTCTCAGAATCGTATGTTATTGCTTTTGGGTTTTGGATATGAAATGGGGTTTTGGATTTGAACGTTAATACTACGAAAAGAAATAGCGACGCAGGTATGAAATCTAGTTCTAATTAAGGAAAGACAATGCAGGTACGAAAATCTAGTTTAACCTGACTACAATTGCAGTAAAGAAAGGATAACTTGAAATAAAGCATTTAACGAAACTAAACATAAAGCAAACTACAGCATTGAAGAAATCTAATCTAACCTAACTTAATTGCATGTAAATGAAGACATGAAACTTAAAGCATGGAAAAGCAATACAAAATAACAGCTAAGCGAGTAAGAAACTTCACAATTTCAAATAACTATTCTAAGAGGCATTTAACCAAACACCATAGATGCATGATTAAAATTGCTTCAAGAACGTGCCAATTAATATGGGAGAATTCCATCAACTACAAATATTCAACAATCAAACACACATAACATTAAAATTAAACCAATAACCAATTCTGATGAAGTTGCTACCGAAAGGAAGCTGTGAAGGGCTACTGGAATTGAACTGCTGTGAAACTGTGGCTGAGAAGATTTGCTGAAAATCTGATGAAGGTTGGAACAAACTGTCGGTTGTGAAGAAATTGGAATTGAATTGAGCTGGAAACAACTGCTGGAAGAAAAGTGCTGAAGAAAAGATGTGAAGATGAATCTACTGCTCGGCCTGGAAGAAATCTGCTGAAATTAAACTGCTGAAAAGGAAAGCTATGAAGGAAGAAGAACAAAGCTGAAATCTGCTGTCTAAAAGTAAGAAAATGCTGCTGAATGCTGTTGAAGAGGAAGAACTGCGGCGGTGGAGTCGACTAGGGCTCGGAACCCCCAGAGCCCTAGCTTGTGATGGAGTGGAAATTGGATGGAGTTGATCGGATCGAGTCGGGAACCCCTCAAACTACAATCGATCGAAGCTCCGGCCGGCGGCGATGAAGTGGTGAGGAGAACCGCCGGCGGTGAAGGTGGAGTGGCTGAGTTGAGACGGGAACCCCTCGTCTCAATCGCCTCTCCGCGATCGCCTCTCCGTGGAGAAGATGAAGTCGATGACCTAGGTTTGCGTCGGCGTGCCCTTTTTGTTCGTCTCGGCTGCGCGTGGGTTCGATCAGCGGTTCGGTCCAGTCAGCCAGCTTCAGCTTGAGTTCAGCCTTGGTTCAGCTTTGATTCAGCCAGCAAATGGGTTCAGCTTTGGGTTGATCCAGCCTCAGCCGCAGAGCTCACAGCTCAGCCCAGTTCAGTGGTTCTGTCAGCCAAGCCAGCTTCAGCGATTTGATTCAGCCCTGAGTTCGGCTCAGCTTGAGTTTGGATCAATAGCTGGGTTCAGTCACATGATGATGGAAACAACATACGGCTGAGATCAATTTAGCTTCATCCAATGGTCAGATCTCTTCAGATCTGAACCAAACTCCACAAATCTCAATCAATGGTCCTGATCTACCTGTCCCCAGCTCGGATTAACCAGATCAGTGGTGGATGGTCCAGATCTTCCCTTTTCTTGAATGGATGGTCTAGAACATCTTGAGCTTGACTCAACGGTCAGATTACTTCTGATTTGGCTGAAATTTTCAGATCTTGATCTATGGTCATGATTGATTCTATCTTGAACTCGGATTGACCAGCAGTTGACCGATGGCTCAGATCTAGCAGTTCTCTGGAATGGGCGGCTCCTATTAACCCGTTGCTTGATCCCTTTGATCTGGATCCAATGCTGACTGAAGTCTGACCCAATTTGATCTAGGTCCATGATCATTTGAAGCCTACAAAATGATATTCAAATTTAGTGCCAAAAAATATCCCAAATATACAAAGATTTGAATTAAAAGCCAAAATAGGGAAAATACATGAAACCTAATACAATTGCAAACTTAAGCCTATAAAATGTGGATCAAACATGAATTTTAGAGCCTAAAACAATCAAAAACATGGTAATTTCATCAACTTGAATAAACTAAGCATGACAAAAACCTCACAAGATGGATATATGCACTGATGCTCACAAAAATAATAAATATGGAAGTGGAGTTCTCTCAAAACATTCATGACATTGCACTATCATATGCTTGCTTATCTTCTACTTCTCCACTACTATAACATAAGTACACAAATCAATAGGGCTTTTCAATGAATAATAATGAAACCAAGTGCTACAAGAAAACAAGAATTGTAGATAACAAAGAAGATCATAGAGAGCATGAAAGAAGATCAAAGAGAATATGAGAGCATTGAGGTAATTAACATGATGTATACAATCAAACAATAGGCCAAAATAAATAACTCAATCAAACCTCCAACACTCAAAATTCTCCTTGCACATTCTCAATACAATACAATCAACTACTTACAACATCTCTCAAAATGCATGAATGGATTAACAACATAACTCTTGAATTTCTCTAAACAATAATATCAAAAGAGTACACATCAAGAAAATACTCCTTTTTGTTTATCACTAACAAAATCCCAAATGCTTGAGGATTTTTTTTTCACTCTCTTTAATTATTTTTTTTTCATTCTCTTTTTTTTTTTCACTTTTTTTTATCTTTATTATTTTTTTCTATCTCTTTCTTTTTTTTCACATAGAGAGATTTTCTTTCTTTTTTTTCACTTTTTTTTTCACACAAGCATTCGTCCATACACACTTGTCTCCCACTCCCCCACATTTAAAACTTGAGCGTCTCACGAAAACTACTAAATATGTAACAAAGCATGATACATCTCAAAGTTACAATAATAGAGACTAATAAAAAAAATGTACTCATCATGCAATCATCCCATGCTTTTATCGAATGCTCAAGAAAAGAATAAGGTAACAAAGATATGACAGTGAGAATATAGTGACAATGAGAGGATCTGAGAGACAATGAAACATGAAGGTAATAGGTGAAACGCTCACTAGTAACAGTAGCAAAGTTGAGGGCAAACTTAGAAATCAACAAGAAAGGTTGCCTCCATCATATTCATGTAAGCTTATGCTATTGTAATTTCAAAAAGAATCAAAGCAAGTTTTAGAGTGTCAAGTATCACAAATGCTATCACACATAAGAGGATTAAGGATAGACATGACAATATCCTCACTAGGTGAACAATAAAACGTCATGCTTAATCTAACAAGATAGAATCTATCACCACAACAAATGACTAAATGCAATTAATGTCCCCAAGCATACCAAGGAAACCAAAACTCAATAATCAGACTTAACCATCTTTTATGATTCTCAAAGCATAATAAAGGAACATGTAAGTAGATACAACTCGAAATCAAACAAGGTTTATTCAAGACCAAACAAAATGCAGAATGAGGAAACAAAGTATGAATGCAAAGTATAAAAACAAACAAACATGCGAGTATAAACATAAAAAAAAATAAGAAAAGGAAAGTAAAGGAACAAACTCCGCTTTATTCCTGGCGGCTGGAGGCGGTTAAGGAGTAGCATCCATCCCGGTAGTGGTGGAGTGTGGGTAGTCGAGAGAGCATTCCTCACGTGATCGATGTCATAGTGCATTGCTTCCCCACATTTAAACTTCACAGAAAAATGTTCAGGTGGCCGAAGGTGATTAAGGTGCAAGATCCACTTTAGAGGGTGAGTGCTACTAGTCAAAATAAAAGCAACTCCTCCCTCTTGATGCTTTTTGGAAGTCCTTCCAGGAGGTTGAAGTCTGTTCAGATGGAGCACCCACTCCAGAAGACTTCGGGACCCTGCAAAACCATGTAATACCTCTCTCAAGTGTGCAGGGTAAGAAAGAAGTGTAATATCATCAGTCTTTATGTAAAAAGAATCGAGGTATGCATCACATCCAATGAAATCTATCTTGGGTACCTCTATTAATTTTTCACCGTCAATATCATAAGATGTGTCCAGTAATTCATCAGAACAAATAACATCAACACTAGGTACCTCAATAGAATTTTCACAATCAATTTCTAAATAAGATGTAGCAAGACATGCATCACAACCAATAAAATCAACTTTAGGTACCTCTATCAGATTTTCACAAGCAGTTTCTACATAAGGTATATCAAGAAATGTGTCACAGTCAATAAAATCAATCTCGGGTACCTCCATAAGTTTTTCACATTCAACTTCAGCATAAGATATAGCAAGAGATTCATCACAATAAACAACATCAATTTCAGGCACTTCTAAAAATTTTTCACAATCAGCAGTTACATGAGATTCATCAAGTAATTCACCACATTCAACAAAATCAATTTTAGGTGCCTCTACAGGTTTCTCACAAACAAATTTTACAGAAGATATGTCAATAAATTCATCACAACGAACACAATTAGTTTTAGGCACCTCTACGAATTTCTCACAATCAGCATTTACATGAGGTGTATCAAAACATGCTTCACATTCCACAAATTCAACAATAGGTGCCTCTATGAATTTCTCACAATCAAATTTTACAAAAGATGTATCCATAAGTGTATCACAAGCAATAAAATCATTTTGAGGTACCTCTATTGATTTTTCCAAAGACATAAGAGGAATACTTACCTGATCGTGCTGAAGAATACCTGGAGGTTCTACAAGAGTGGATGTATCCATAGCTTCCTCCTGGACAAGAATAGGTTTCATCTCAGGCTCAAGTTCTGATGGACACTCAACTGAAGCAAGTGATTCTTGGGTTCTTGCTTCTACCATGCAAGTCCCTACACTTTCATTCTGATCCTCTGAATCTTCTAATATATCAAGCAATGTTGGTGGTCCCTGGGGCTCAGTGCAATCCCCTACACCTGTGGATTCATCTGCAACACATGCTTCATCAACCATATCTGCAACAACCATATTAGAGAAGTTAGAATCATCAACAACTAAATCCTTACAAAATAAAAGTTTAGAAGGGTCCTGTAAAATTTCAGAATCGAAATCAAGGTTGTTACAAGCTCTGCTATCCATCTTCTCCAATGCCTCTAAATCAGTGGGAATGGGTGATTCTTGGGGCTCAGTGCAATCCCCTACACTCTCAATCCTATCCTCTAGATCTCCTGATACATCAACCAATGATGGTGGTCCCTGGGGTTCAGTGCAATCCCCTACACCTGTAGATTCATCTGATTGTCATGATCTTTGGGCTAGTATTTGATTCATTTGATCAACCAATTTCCAAAGGCATCCTTCGATGTCTTGAAACTTTTGTTGTTCTTGAAATGTGACATAAGGTTGCTCAAAACTGTAAGTAGGCTGTGAATTCTGAAATTGAGACTGTGGGGGTTGATGAAATGGTTGAATAAGCTGATTAAATTGCTGAAAACTTGGTTCACAACTTGGTGGAGATTGCTGAAAATTATGATTCTGGAAACTCTGATCATAGGGTTGAAATTGTTGGTTGAAAGATTGGATTGGCTGCTGAAAATTTTGATTCTGGAATTGAAAACTCTGAAATGGTGGCTAAAAATTCTGATCGTTTGGTGGAAAATATTGCTGTGAAGGTTGAAATCCACTCTGATTTTGATTCTGGAAAGTCTGAAATGGTTGGAACCCCTGCTGAAAATTCTAACTTGGTTGAAAGGGTAGCTGACCTTGCTGAAATTGTGGCTGAAATTGCTGTGGTGGTTGATTGAAATGTTGACTTTGCTGAAAATCTGAATAGGGCTGCTGGAAATCTTGGTTTGACTGCTGAAATTGTTGGAAAGGCTGACTTGGCTGAAAATTTTATTGAAAATTTGGATTGTACCCTTGTTGAAAATTCTAAAATTGGGGTTGAAATTGCTGTGTTGGCTGATTGAAAGTTTGGTACTGCTGCAAATCTGAATAGGGCTGCTGAAATTGTTGACACGGCTGCTGGTGAGGAGATGAATAAGCATTTGAAAACATTTTGAACTGGCAGTCTGTTCACAAAGCAAACAAAATGGCAGCAACCGTATACAACAGATAAAGCAATCAAGAATAGAATCAAAGGATATAATTATCAAGCACCCCTACATTCCCCGGCAACGACGCCAAATTTGATTACCGTTTCAGTCGTGTCACGGTTTCAAATACAATTTAAGTATCGAATTCCTCTAAACTAATGTAGCATAGAGTAACTCGAGTCGTCTCCCAACGAATGTAGTCGGTGCATGATAATTCTCAGAATCGTATGTTATTGCTTTTGGGTTTTGGATATGAAATGGGGTTTTGGATTTGAACGTTAATACTACGAAAAGAAATAGCGACGCAGGTATGAAATCTAGTTCTAATTAAGGAAAGACAATGCAGGTACGAAAATCTAGTTTAACCTGACTACAATTGCAGTAAAGAAAGGACAACTTGAAATAAAGCATTTAACGAAACTAAACATAAAGCAAACTACAGCATTGAAGAAATCTAATCTAACCTAACTTAATTGCATGTAAATGAAGACATGAAACTTAAAGCATGGAAAAGCAATACAAAATAACAGCTAAGCGAGTAAGAAACTTCACAATTTCAAATAACTATTCTAAGAGGCATTTAACCAAACACCATAGAGGCATGATTAAAATTGCTTCAAGAACGTGCCAATTAATATGGGAGAATTCCATCAACTACAAATATTCAACAATCAAACACACATAACATTAAAATTAAACCAATAACCAATTCTGATGAAGTTGCTGCCGAAAGGAAGCTGTGAAGGGCTACTGGAATTGAACTGCTGTGAAACTGTGGCTGAGAAGATTTGCTGAAAATCTGATGAAGGTTGGATGAGCTGCTGCCGATATTGGAACAAACTGTCGGTTGTGAAGAAATTGGAATTGAATTGAGCTGGAAACAACTGCTGGAAGAAAAGTGTTGAAGAAAAGCTGTGAAGATGAATCTACTGCTCGGCCTGGAAGAAATCTGCTGAAATTAAACTGCTGAAAAGGAAAGCTATGAAGGAAGAAGAACAAAGCTGAAATCTGCTGTCTAAAAGTAAGAAAATGCTGCTGAATGCTGTTGAAGAGGAAGAACTGCGGCGGTGGAGTCGACTAGGGCTCGGAACCCCCAGAGCCCTAGCTTGTGATGGAGTGGAGATTGGATGGAGTTGATCGGATCGAGTCGGGAACCCCTCAAACTACAATCGATCGAAGCTCCGGCCGGCGGCGATGAAGTGGTGAGGAGAACCGCCGGCGGTGAAGGTGGAGTGGCTGAGTTGAGACGGGAACCCCTCGTCTCAATCGCCTCTCCGCGATCGCCTCTCCGTGGAGAAGATGAAGTCGATGACCTAGGTTTGCGTCGGCGTGCCCTTTTTGTTCGTCTCGGCTGCGCGTGGGTTCGATCAGCGGTTCGGTCCAGTCAGCCAGCTTCAGCTTGAGTTCAGCCTTGGTTCAGCTTTGATTCAGCCAGCAAATGGGTTCAGCTTTGGGTTGATCCAGCCTCAGCCGCAGAGCTCACAGCTCAGCCCAGTTCAGTGGTTCTGTCAGCCAAGCCAGCTTCAGCGATTTGATTCAGCCCTGAGTTCGGCTCAGCTTGAGTTTGGATCAATAGCTGGGTTCAGTCACATGATGATGGAAACAACATACGGCTGAGATCAATTTAGCTTCATCCAATGGTCAGATCTCTTCAGATCTGAACCAAACTCCACAGATCTCAATCAATGGTCCTGATCTACTTGTCCCCAGCTCGGATTAACCAGATCAGTGGTGGATGGTCCAGATCTTCCCTTTTCTTGAATGGATGGTCTAGAACATCTTGAGCTTGACTCAACGGTCAGATTACTTCTGATTTGGCTGAAATTTTCAGATCTTGATCTATGGTCATGATTGATTCTATCTTGAACTCGGATTGACCAGCAGTTGACCGATGGCTCAGATCTAGCAGTTCTCTGGAATGGGCGGCTCCTATTAACCCGTTGCTTGATCCCTTTGATCTGGATCCAATGCTGACTGAAGTCTGACCCAATTTGATCTAGGTCCATGATCATTTGAAGCCTACAAAATGATATTCAAATTTAGTGCCAAAAAATATCCCAAATATACAAAGATTTGAATTAAAAGCCAAAATAGGGAAAATACATGAAACCTAATACAATTGCATACTTAAGCCTATAAAATGTGGATCAAACATGGATTTTAGAGCCTAAAACAATCAATAAAATGATGGTTATCAGCAGGTCCTCAAGCGCCTCAAACAGGGCTTCAATGGCGCCATCACTCAGCTTAAGAAGGCCCAAATACTGAAGATGTAGACAGACCTGAGCTTCATGAGTGTCGGCCGTGTTTGGGATGAGCTTCCACCCGAAGATAAGGAACTGTAAGAGCTCTTTCCCAACATGTGCTATGTACTTTTTGTTTCTTCATTTGTATTCCTTTCTTTCCTGAACTCACAATGTACTCATCTTTTTGAAATAGAAAGAATTTTGCATAATTTTGTCCAAATCTCCTTGTGGATATTTTTCTCTGGAATATTTGTCTGTCTTCCCATACCCCCTCCATATTCTGTGGCACATTGTGAAGGCCTACTCGAGCTTGAATGACTTGCATCCATATTCTGCGTTGGCGTTCTGTCACTTCAAGTGAAGGGCCAATATGTTGGAACCACAAGGAGATGATTTCTACCTCCGCGCCCCTAGAAGAGATCAGGACCATGAAGGAGAGCCTGGATAAAGGAGCAGTGTCCTTTGCGCGACTTAATAATTGTGCCTTTTGTGATATAGGCTCTTCGGAAATAATTAACTATCCTGTTTGGCTCCATGTCTGATGGTGTTCCTTTGTACCTTGTCATCTACACGCTAGCTTCCTTCCCCCTCTGTCTCCAAACACACTATCCTTAAGTTCATGTTCGGAGTTAGTAGGGCTAGCTTGGCCCTTGGTCGGGCATTAGTAACCGTACGACCAAGTCTATTCATTTTAGGCATCCGCAGCACCGCGAGGTAGTAGGGTTTTAGCAGCTCCTGGTCAGGCATCTGCAGCACCACGACCAGGCCTACTCACCTCAGACATCTGCAACACCGTGAGGTAGTAGGGTTTAAGCAGCTCTTGGTTGGGCATCCACAACACCACTACTAGGCCTACTCACCTCGGGCATCCGCAGCACCGTGAGGTAGTAGGGTTTAAGCAGCTCCCGGTCGAGCATTCACAGCACCACGACCAGGCCTACTCACCTCGAGCATTCACAGCACCGTGTAGCACCACGAGATAGTAGGGTTTAAGCAGCTCCCGGTCGGGCATCCGCAACACCACGACTAGGCCTACTCACCTCGGGCATCCGTAGCATTCCGAGGTAGTAGGGTTTAAGAAGCTCCTGGTCGGGCATCCGCAGCACCACGACCAGGCCTATTCACCTCGGGCATCCCGCAATACCGCGAGGTAGTAGGGTTTTATCAGGTAAGTACTTTGAGTCCTTTGAGAGACATCTCTTTTGTTTCTTTGATTACTGAAACTGCAAAGCAGTGCCAACAAGAATACAAATACATCTGGACATCTCAAAATCTCACCGAGTTCGATATGGTCGGAGATGATTGACATGCCATAGTCTCTCCAGCCTCTTACCCTTGTCATTCTCCAGATAGTAGCTGCCTCCTGTGAGCTTTTTGGTGACGATGTAAGGTCCGTCCCATTGCTGCTCTAGCTTTCCGGGATCACCGACAAGCTTGATCCTCTTCCAGACTTTGTCGCCGACCTCAAAGCTATGATTAATCACGCGGCGATTGTGTGCTTGTTGCATACACTGCCTGTAGGCTAGTAGCCGAGCGGTTGCCTTGTCTTGAACCTCCGCCACCAGGTCCAAGTCGATCAGCCGATCTTGATCATTACCCTCTTTATTATAATGCCGCCGCCGAACGGACTCTTTGCCCACTTCCACTGAGATCACGACCTCAGCTCCATACACAAGCTAAAAAGGACTCTCACTTGTTCCTTCTCTTGGAGTGGTACGGTAGGACCATAGAATGCTAGGGAGCTCTTCGACCTAGCTACCTCTAACGTGATCCAGCTTTATCTTGAGTCCTCTAATGATCTCCCAGTTAATGACCTCAGCATGACCATTGCCTTGAGGGTATGCGACCGAAGTGAAAGCTTGTCGAATGTCCAACCCTTCGCACCATTCTTTGAGTTTGCTCCCGGCAAACTATCGGCCATTGTCCGACACCAATTTGTGAGGGATGTCGTACCTATAAACGATGTCCTTCCACATGAACTTCATCACGGCGGCCTCTGTGATGTGTACAAGAGGCTCGGCTTCCACCCATTTGGAAAAATAATCCACCAGAACCAACAAAACTTTCTTTTGATGGGGTCTGATTGGAAAAGGGCCTACAATGTCCATTCCCCACTGATCAAATGGGCAAGACACTGTGGCGACCCATAGTGGCTCGGTCGGTCAGTGAGTTATATGCTGATGTCTCTGGCAGGTCTCACATCCGACTACGAACTTGAGGGCATCGGCCTGCAATGTTGGCCAAAACTACCCTGTCAAGATAATCTTCTTAGACAAAGACCTTCCCCTAATGTGGCTTCTGCAAATGCCTTCATGCATCTCTCGTATGACATAGTCGGCCTCCTCGGGCCCGACACACTTGAGGAGTGGTTGGGCGAATGCTCTCCTATATAGTTGATCCCCGACTAGTGTAAATCTGGAAGCTCGGTAGCGGAATAGTCAGATTCCTTAATCACCGGTCGTCGTATTCCCATTGCGTAGGAACTCCACATATGGACTTCTCCAATCGGCCAAGATATTGTCTTCAACTTCTTCTCCAATCTGGGCTACAGTCTCTCTGGGGGTACTAGGCTCTTCTAGCTGCCATGCAGAGATGGAACTGGCCAACTTGGCTAGTTCGTCCGCCTTGACATTGTCCGTTCGGGATATCTTCTGCAAATAACCTCTGTGAAAGAGGATTTCAACTGCTCATAAATGGTTACAAACCTATGCAAACGCTCACACTTTATTTCAAAGTCACCCTTTATTTGTTATGCCACGAGCTGGTAGTCCAAATGCAGGATGACTCGAGCAGCTCCCATGTGCTGGGCTGCTTGTAGACCTACCAGTATCGCCTCGTACTCCGCTTCATTGTTAGTGTCTCGGAAGTGGAGTCGCATAGATAATGCAACGTATCTCCCAGGGGGAAACCATTAGCACTCCGACTCCGTTGTGCTTGCTGTTGGAAGACCCATCAACATAAATTTTTCAGACTCCCTCAGCTTCAGGCTCTGGAATAGCTTCAAGCATAAAATCCAAAGGGTCTGTGCCTTGATGGCAGTACGGGGTTGGTGCTCGATCCTGTACTCGCTCAGCTCTGCTGTCCATTTGATCAGCCGACCCAAGCCTTCTGGATTGGTGAGAACTCGTCCCAGCGGGCTATTGGTGAAAATCACAATTGGGTGTGCTAGGAAATATGGCCTGAGCCTTCGGACCATTAATACCAAAGCGTAGGCCAACTTCTCCATTAGAGTGTAGCGTGTCTCTGCATTCTTCAAGAGGTGTCCGAAGAAGTAGATTGGATATTGCACAGTGTCTTCTTCTCGGATAAGTGCAGAGCCCACCGCTTGTTCGGTCGTGGACAGGTAGACGAACAATGTCTCCCCCTCCACTGGCTTGTAAAGGAGGGGGAGCTCGACCAAATAAGCTTTCAGATCTGCGAACACCTCCTCGCACTGGTCATCCCAATCGAACTTGACTGCCTTTCTCAAAATCTTGAAGAATGGCAGGGTCCTGTCGGCAAATTTGGAGATGAACCTAGACAATGTTGTAATCCTGCCGTTCAGCCTCTGTACCTCCTTAAAGTTGCGAGGAGAGGGCATATCGAGGATAGCCTTCACTTTATCTGAATTGACCTCGATCCCCCTCTCCGTTACCATATACACCCTAAGAACCGACCACTCTTTACTCCGAACAGATACTTGGTCGGGTTCAACTACAGTCGGTTGGCCCTCAGGGTGGCGAATGTCTCTTTCAGGTCGGATATCATATCATTCCCCTTGTCTGTCTTGACCAGGATGTCATCTACATAAACTTCAATATTCCGCCCGATCTGATGGTTGAAAACTTTGTCCATCATCTGTTGATAGGTTGCCCCAGTGTTGCGCAACCCGAAGGGCATGACGTTATAGCAATAGGTGCCTTCGACCGTCACAAAGCTGACATTTTCTTGATCTTCCGGTGCAAGAGGAACTTGATGATACCCCTGGTAGGCGTCCAACATTGAAATGAACTCACAACCAGAGGTGGAATCTACCAATCCATCTATCCGAGGCAAGGAGTAGCAGTCTTTAGGGTAGACTTTATTTAAATCTCTAAAGTCAATACAAACCCGCCATCTACCCCCGGGCTTAGGGACAAGTACTACATTAGCCAACCAAGTTGAGAATTGAACTTCTCTTATGTGTCTAGCCTTCAGCAACTTGACGACCTCCTTGATAGACCCGAAATACTAGATTAAATTGTCACGAAATGTGGGTCCAATCAGAATTTAGAATTTATAAAATGCTGGAAACCCTTTTTGCAATCAAAATATGAAAACGTAGTAAAGGGGCCACAGGTCGTATTTTTCCTCGGGACTAGTTGATGTTGTGTGATTCGAGCTCGTGTTTAGGTGTCGTTTGTGAATTTGGGTTTCGAATAAAACTTGGGTTTTGGGTTGGTATTCGGAAATGAAATCGCAATGAAGATAAAGCCACTCAACTAGATAAGCCAAACAAAGTAAATGCCACTAAGAAACTCAACTAATGAAACTTAATGAACCAATGTAACTCAGCAGAAGTTGTTAAATAAATCTGATAGCACATCCAATTCAAATGCAGTAAAACTATCTCAAAACAGTCCAATGCAAAACCTATGCCACAACCCTACTTGATACAAGCTGTAGCAAGTAAATCAAGAAAACGTATGTGCCAAAGCTTCATTGATACAAACTGCATTCTCAGCAAACTTGATACGCAATGCAAGAAGAAACTGATGTGCAAAAGTTTGGAACTAACTGCAGCAATTATAGCTGACCATCTCGGCATTGGAAGGCTAGGCTATCAAGGAAGACATTTGCAGAAATGAATGCAACAATTCGAAATTTGAAAACTGATTAAGGCAGTACAGGTTCAATGCAGACATTCACAAGTCAAGCTGAGATTAAACGCATAAACTCATGCTTGGAAAGAAATCCAAATATCCCTAACTGACATTTAGAAAGTGGACTGATCTAGGCAGAATCATTGCAGAAATTCGACACACACAAAACTGCCGAGTTTCAGAAATGCAGGGAGAATTAAGTGGATGCAGTAAGACAGATTCGGATGCAGAAATTGGCACAGCAACCAAAATGAATTGCTCAATTCTGTTGTTCGTATAAAACTCAAAAGAGCTCATGTTCCATTGATACAACTTCAGAGTTGAGACTAAAACTATAACACTGCATGCAGTGAGGCTGAAACTGATGAATTTCAGGCTGTGAGAATTCAGGATCTGATGCTGAATTTCAGCAACAGTTTGAAATGCAGAACAAGCAACAAACAAGCTGGAATTGATGCATAAATCTAATCTTCAGTAAAGGTTCAAGGGAGCTAATGAACTGATACAAATTTCAGCAACTACACACCAAGAATTTCAGAAATACAATGATACGCAGCCACTGAAAATTAATATGCAGATCAACCAATCCAGCTGAGATTTAATGCTCGACTCTAATATTCAACTTCAATTCAGCCAAACTGAGCCCACTGATGCTACATTTAGAAGTGCTAGACTAAAAATACAGAGATGAAACTAATTTGCAGAATTGGAGTTGGAAGAATTGATACGCAACAGGCTGAGCTAAAAATTCAGAAATAGAACTGAATGGAAAACAAAGACAGATTCAATGCATTAACAAACTAAATGCTATCTTCAATTTCAGGGATTAAGCTAAGCACAAACTGAATTGGAATTAAGCTGAAGAAATTCAGAAACTAAGCTGACTCGGCAGAAAAGGAAGCTGATACGCAGCTGAAATTTGATACGCAGGAAATTAAACAGCAATTAAACTAAAATTGAAAGTAAATGTGCCATAAACAAACTCATTAGCCAACTACCTGCAGAATTGAAACCTATCTACTGAAGAGGCAATTCAAAAACGTGAACTAAACAACTAATACGAAATCTGAAACTAAACTTACGGCAGAATTAAAATTACAACTAAAACAAGAGAAATTAGCTACGAAACTAAGCCTCAATCCTCCCTAAGCTCAAATGCTCCTTGTTCGTCACGCAAGGGTGAGCCTCGAACCCCTAAGCACAGCAAATCAGTGGAAACAGCTTCATTAAATCCATCACTCTGCTCAAGCTGAAAACACCATCGAATTCTCAACCTCGCTGTGGTGGTTCGCGATGAATTGGGAATCTCGAGCCTTCCAGGGAACCCCTCCAGCGGCTAGGATGATGAAATGGTCACAACGAGATGACGAATCAAGTGCAGAGCTACTGGAAACCTCACAAACTCTTTTGGGCAATTCAAGCTGGAATTCTCAGGAGCTATCCCCAATGACCTAGAATTGTTCTAAGGAAGGATTGAGTGGTCCGCCCTTGGATAAGAAACTGAAAACTCGAAACAAACGAAGAAGACGAAGAAACGGCGGGAGACGCGACGAGGAGAAGCTGGGCAGATTTGATTAAATAATCAGCAATGGACGGCTCAGATTTATTGAGAAAATCCAACGGCTGATCTTGCTCTGATTGAGCCAAACTTTGATGATGATGATCAGGGGTCAGGATCTGCCTCGTGGTAGCTCGGATCCTCCAGATTTGCAACGGATGGTCCAGATCAACTTAGTCTTTGAATGGACGATCTAGAGCCTCCGAGCTTGATCCAACGGTTGATTTAGCTCTGATTGGATGAAACTTCAGATCATGATCAGAGTGCTTGATCAACCCTAACCCTAGCTCGGATTGCTTCAGATGGTCCCGGATGGCTCAGATCTAGCCGCTTTGAATCGGACGGCCCGGATTAATCGTAAGCTTGATAACTCGATCCGGGTCACTTCCGACTCGAGTTTGACCCAGTATGCCCTAGGTCCATGACCTTTCATGCCTACAAAAATAGATCAGAAAATTAGTGGCCAAATAATCCAATTTATGCAAATTTGCAATTAAGTCCAAAATAAAGGAAGTTCTAAAACCTAGGATAATTCACAATTAAGCAATAAAAACATAAGTCAAACATGGATTTTAGCAATTAAAATAATCAACAAAATGATATCTATCAACTCCCCCACACTTAACCTTGAGCGTCTCGCGAAACACTAAATAAGTATCCCCTAGATTTCTTAAGCATAATTAGAAGCAAATGAAAAGAAATTACCTAAGGTTGTCAATTCTCAAAAATCTAAGCTCTATGGATTAGTATCTTGTCCTTAAATCAACAACTTAGCCTTTTCATCCATCATGAGTCATTGAGATGAATTTAACTCACTAGCCTTTCAAGGAAAATTTTGGTGGCTCTCTCCTTAAGTTCTAAGTTGATGATAAAAGTGGAGCTCACTCAAACACACATGCTTCTTGCACTACCATAGGCTTGCTTATTATCTACTCTCCACCATTAATCATGAATAGGATCAACATCTACAAAAACAAATGAAAAGCATAGAAAATGGTGAGAAATGGAATAAAAGCCAAGAAAAATGGAAAAATGGATAAAGTGGAAGACTTGAGTGCTTGAGGATATTTTTGATGCTCTTTGCTCTCCATACAGTCCCCTAATGATCTTAAAAGTTGTGAAGTCAAACTTGAATAATTGCCTTTGATTTGGATGGAAAAAACCTTCCTTGACTTCATGTTGCCAAGTTTTCCTATTGCGTGCCAACTTGTTTCCTTCTCTTTTCTCATCAAATTTTTTCGAGCTCTTCTCTTCTTCTTTCCTTTCAGATCAGATTTATATCAAAGAACATACGATGTCAAGTGAAATAGCCACTCAACATAAATTCTCACTCAACAACCCTTGTAACTCACCCTTGATACATTTCACCTTTGTTGGCACACTCCTTTCACTTCTTCTACTTCTGTTCACTTTTTTTTTATAGATCTACCAGCTGCAGTTTCGAATCATAAATCTTGCATCATATGGTTCATGAATTGTTCAGCTGCAATTCCTCTTCTAATCCACACAGAATTTTCAATTCAGCACAGATTTCTTGCATTCCAGCACAGATTTATGCATTGTTTCATATCTGTCCAGCTCCACAGCTTCAATTTCAAACTCATCAGCCTTCAATTCAGATTATCTTCAACTGGAGTTAAGATTCCAGCACTCAGCAAACTCAGATTCAGTATTTCAAGCTCAGATTCAGCTCAGCTTCATTCGAATTTGCTTGTATCATTCAGCAGCTCTCAGCTTCAGATTTCGGTAACAAAAATTGCAATGCAGTTCAGACTTTTTCCTCAGCTTGATTGCAGAGATTCTACACTGCTTTCCAGCATTCAATTCAGACTAAGCAAAGTGGCCGAAACATCTTCTATCAGCTGCAAATTCAGCTGCTTGCAAGTGGAGTTCTTGTGGGCACAGATTTTTCCATTAGTGTCGGATTTTCCTGCATTTTTCTCTTCCATTCAGAATTCACTTCAGCTTCCATTCAAACTTCTGATCAGTTATTTGGATTTCCAGCTCAGATTTTGTTCAGCTGCAAGTTCATTCCATTCCAGATCAGTAGATTGGATTTCAGATCAGCAATGCACAAGATTTTCTGCAATGAACAAATTTCTGCTGCCATGTTTCAGATTTGATCAATCTTCAGCGTAGCTAAATTGCAAGGTACAGCTGCAAATCCAAGCTTTACTGATTCTTTCTATGGCACAACTTTGCTTTTGCTTGCGTGCCATTTTGCTTTTCATTGAAGAATTCTTCTTCAAAACTGCTTCACTTAATTTGGCACTACATCACTGATTTCCAACACCCAAAATTCGGATTTAGATGGATACTAAACTGTGTCTATGCCCATTGAATTCAAGTGATACCGAAACACTCTTCTTCTTCTTTGAATTACTTGCTTGTGGATTCAATCTCTTGGCCACTTCTTTTACCATTCCATTTTGGTTTAACAATCATCCACTTACTGATTTTTTTAGACTCTTTCCATAGGTTCTTTGCAATTGAATTGTACAGCCTCTTCCATTTTTTTCTCAGCTCCCCAATTCTTGATCCAATCCATCTCCGGACCCAAGATATCTTCACAACAATCTTCTTTTCCTTGGCACATTTTTTTTTTCATTTGCGTGCCATTTCCTTTCTTTATTGCAGATTTTGTCCTTCTTTGTTGAATTCACTTTGGTACAAACGGTTTGGGTCTTCACATTATGGTCAAAATTATAAATGCTTCAATTGGTCTCCTCTTTGACTTTTCTCAATTCCTTGCAACTCCACTTGGCACATGGATTTCTTTTCATTTTTTTTTTTAAGTCCACAGAAATCTCCCTTCAACCGGATTCAATGAGGGTTGCAATGAGAGAAACACTTCTCCTCCAATTCACAACTGAATTCCCACTTGTTCTTGGTACCAAGCTCCACTCAATTGGGCAAATTTTTTTTTTTCGACATGAAGTGCATCCTTGATAAAAATTGCTTCCAAATCACTAATCACTCCCCCACACTTAAATCTTTGTCCGTCTCGGGCAAAGTAGTATCAAGAAAACATCCCAAGCAACAAATCCATAGAAAATTGGGGTTAAGATTAGGAATAAGGAAAGACAAATAGAATAGACATGATTTTTGCCAAAATTTATGTGGAAAGGTAAACAAAGTGATTAGTCTCTATAGATGTGATCCAATCATCGAAATATGGTTTTGAAAGAACCTAAGCAAGTTCTAGAGTACAATAACATATGTGTATCACAAATATAAGGCTAATTCTCACTAGGCAAAACAATTCATCTCAAGTCCTCAATTAAAAATCTAAAGCCAAGTAGTACTCAAGCATCCAAGATTTCATCCATTAGCTCAAATCCTAAGTTTTAACAACCAAATTTAACTTATTTTTTTCAAAAGACTCTAACATGCTATGGAGATAACCTAAGGGATACATTTATTCCTAATCATTCAAGAAAAAGTGTGAAAGAAATAACAAGGTTTTACAATGACTCCTATGCATTCTACTCTACTCATGCATTTATTAGTAAGGACTCAATTTAAAGAAAATTCTAGAAGCATAAAAGTGAATAAGAAAATACAAGAAAGAAAATCTCCCCTTTATTTCTGGTGGACGGAGTCTATCCAGAAGTAGCCTCCATCGTGGTAGTGGAGGAACATGGGTGGCTGAGAGAATTCGGACTCCCCCACACTTGAACTTTACAGAAAATTGCTCCGGTGGCCGAAGGCGATTCAGGTTCAAATCCATTGAAGGATGGAGTGCTATGGATTAAAGTAAAATCATCTCCTCCTTCTTTATGCCTTTTAGAAGTCCTTCCAGGAGGTTGAAGTCTGTTCAGTTGGAGCACCCACTCCTGAAGTCTTCTGGACCCTGCAAAACAATGTAATACCTCTCTCAAGCGTGCAGGGTAGAAGAAATAAAATAATATCAGTCTCTGCATGAAATGTATCCAAACTGCATCATGTCCAATTAAATCAATTCTTGGTGCCTCAATAAATTTTTCACAATTATTTTCTACAAAATTTGCATCCAGAATTATCACAAATAATAAAATCAATTTTTGGCACTTCAATAAAAATATCACAATTATTTTCTACCAAGGATGTATCAAGCAATGTATCACAGCCAATAAAATCAATTTTAGGTGCCTCAATGAATTTTCAAATTATTTTCAGCATAAGATATATCAAGAGACTCATCACAACAATCAACAATACTAGGCACTTTAAAAATTTTTCACACTCAGCATTTTCATGATATGTATCAACACATGCTTCAAATTCAGCAACTTTAACACTAGGTACCTCTAGGGATTTTTCACAATCAAATTCTACAAGAGATGTATCCCTAAGTATATCACAAACAATAAGATCAGTTTGAGGTACCTCTATGCAATTTTCAGAAAAATTAGGAGGAGTATTTACCTGATCGTGCTGAAAAATACCTGGAGGTTCTACAGAAGTAGATGTATCCGTGTTCTCCTCCTGGTCAAATAATTGCTCCTCTTCAGGTTCAAGTTCTGGTGGACACTCAACTAAAGTAGGTGATCCTTGGGTTCTTGCTTCCACCATGCAAGTCCCTACACTTTCTGGTTCATTCTCTGAATCTTGTGGTGGTCCTTGGGGCTTAGTGCAATCCCCTACACCTATGGAATCATCTCCCATGCATGTTCCTGTATCAACCAAATTAGAAAAATTAGGATCATTAACAACTAAATCATCACAAGATAAAAGTATAGAATGATCCTGTAAATTTTCAGAATTGAATTCAAAACTTCCACAAGCTCCGCTATCAATCTCCTCCAATTCCTCTAAATCAGTAGGAATGGGTGATTCTTGGGGCTCAGTGCAATCCCCTACACTCTCAATCCTATCCTCTGAATTTTCTGATGCATCAATCAATATAGGTGGTTCCTGGGACTCTGTGCAATCCCCTGCACCTATAGATTCATCTGATTGTCCTGATCTTTGGGCTTGTATTTGATTCCATTGATCAACCAATTTTCCAAGGCGTTGTTGTTGTTGAAAATTTTGCTGTTGTTGTTGTTGTTGTTGTTGAATATTTTACAGTTGTTGTTCTTGAAAACTTTTCTGTTGTTGTAGAATTTGTTGCAACATCTCCATCATCCTTTGGTGTAGAACCTCATCCCAATCAGGATCATCAAAGCCTCCTTGATTAAACTGCTGAAATGGGAGGGGCTGAAAATTCTGAGTGTCTTGCTGAAAATTCTGTCCTTGAAACTGGAAATCTTGCTGAAAATGTTGAAATTGTGGTTGAAAGGATGGTTGAACTTGCTGAGAATGGTAGCCCTGGAAATCTTGGATCTGAGGTTGAAATTGTGGTGGTAAAAACTGAGATTGCGCGGGCTGGAAATTCTGGTTACAAGGGTGAACTTGTTGTGGAAATTGACATGGTTGCTGGAAATTAGAATTAACTTGGTACCCTTGTTGAATTCCTTGAAAAGATACTTGATTTTGTTGATAGGGTTGCTGAAAATTGGGCTGAAATTGCTGAAAGTGGGGCTGAAAATTCTGGAATTGTGGCTGCCCATTCTGAAAATTTTGGAAATTTCGTAGACTTGGCTGAAAATCTGGCTGAAATTGGTGGAATTGCTGTGGTTGCTCGAATTGTTGTAATGGTGGCTGAAAAGACTGATTTAGTTGCTGGAGATTAGAATAGAGCTGTTGGAATTCTTGTTGTGGCGGTTGAAATTGCTGTAGTGGTTGATTGAAAGGTTGGTTCTGCTGAAATTGTGGACACGGCTGCTGATAAGTGGATGAAAACATTTTAAACCTGCAGTCTTGTCACAAAACAAACAAAAAAAATGGCAGTACCAATATACAAAAGATAAAGCACAATAAAGTAGAATCAAATGATATGCCCCCAAGTACACAAGCAAAAATCAAACAAATCAACTAGTTGCTTCCCCGGCAACGGCGCCAAAAATTTGATAGACCCGAAATACTAGATTAAATTGTCACGAAATGTGGGTCTAATCAGAATTTAGAATATTTATAAAATGCTGAAACCCTTTTTGCAATCAAAGAATAAAAGCGTAGTAAAGGGGCCATAGGTCGTATTTTTCCTCGGGACTAGTTGAAGTTTGTTTGATTCGTGCTTGTATTTATGTGTCGTTTGTGAATTTTGGGTTTCGAATCAGAATTGGATTTGGTTTCAAATAATAATAGAGAAGCAATGAAAAGCAAGTAGACTTAACTAATGACTAAACAAGGTGAATGCAATTAATAACTCAACCAATTGACCACTTACTCATCTAAAGCACTTTGGCACAATTCATGAAAATTAAATCTGATTTCCAGTGTAAAACAATTGCTAAGCAAATGCATCTAAACAGAGCTGCAATCTTTAGTTGAAACCAATGCAAGATTATAAACCTAATTTCAGGAATAAGACTTGATACAAAGTAAGGCTTTGAAACAAATTTGATACTCAATTATTCAAACTCATGTGCCAATAGAGAAATCTGATACTAAGTGCAGGAATTGGACTGATCAATTCACAATCCAAAATAGGAAGATACTAATGAAGTGCTATGCAGGACAAGTAAAGAAATTTAGAACTTGACAGCTAATGAATTCGGACACAAAAGCTGGATTGATGAATTCATGCGCAGGAATGCAGTAATGGATTTCAGATTTTAGAAATTGAATGCTACAACACATTGGATGAAAAGTTCAGCAAAACAACTGAAATCAAATGTTGAAGAATGCGAATTCAGAGATTCACTGAGACAACTTCAGAAATTTAAACTGATGATATGCAGAAATGAATTACTAGCAGAGATGGCACAGCTAAGTTGCAGAATTGGATGAACAGGTTTCGGATGCAGAAATTCTCAATGCAGAAACATAAATCCCGTAACAATTCATTGATACAAGGAACTGATGCATCAGGAAGTTTACTAATCAGCTCAAAAACAATTCATATTCTGCAGAAACTGTCATTGAATTGCAGCAACATTTCGGAGCAGAACCTGAGGCTGAATTTCAGAACAATAGATGTGCAGAAATGAAATGAAGAACCCAGTGATGAAAACTGATTAACTCAAAAACAAACTGAATGCAGCAACACACAAAACAAGCTAAATGCAAAGTTCACTAAAACACATGCTCACTTGATACGCATTCAGGAATTACCAACTGATACAAAGTTGGCATGCAGCAGCTAAACAAAGTTGCAGGAGTAAATCTGAGTTCAGAAACGTGCAAAGCAAACTAAGATCTAGTTCACAAACCAAACTTCGAAGAAGATTAAAAAGGACTGCTATTTACTTGATACGATCACAAGAGATGATAAATCAAACTTGCAGGAATTAAAAACTGAATTTCAGAAACAAAATCTGGTTCGCAACCATACAGTTGTGTCCAAACTGCAGACATGGATACCGAGGCTTGGAAATGAAATAAACTAAAAGGTAAACTCAAAAGAACAAACTTAAGCTAATTGGATACAAATAAAAGACTGATACGCAGCAGCTCAAAGACTGAATACGCAGCAGATTAGACAGAAAATGCAGAAGTAAAACAGAACAACATTGATACGCAGCAGGAATAACTGAAATGCAACTTCAAAACTGATATGAAAGCAATAAACAAGTTCACTAGCTAACTACTTGCAAGAATTGAACCTAATTAAGGCAGAAACAAGTCGGAATGGTTAAACTACAGCAGATACGAAAATTCAGAAATGAAAACAGATTGCAGAATTTCAATTACAGCTAAGAAAACTGAAAATTCCTAATTAAAACTAATCCTCAATCCTTCCCTAGCTCAATGTACTCCTTGTTCGTCACGCAAGGGTGAGCCTCGAACCCGCAAGCTCAGCAAATCAGTGGAAAATCTATCTCTGCGATCAAATTCATTCAGACCATGCTCAAACTGAAAACAGCAATCGATTTCTTCAACCTCGCTGTGGTGGATTGCGACGATGATTTGGGAACGCTCCGAGCCTTCCAGGGAACCCCTCCAACTAGCTCGGATGCAATGAAGATGGTGCACAACTGAGATTGATGAAATCAAATGACAGAGCTACTGAAACCTCACGAAACTCTGTCTTGGGCAAAATCCAAGCTGGAAACGTCTCAGCGAGCTCTCCCCACTGACCTAGCACTTGTTCTAGTGAAGGATCGAGTGGTCGCGCCTCTTTGATGGAGAAATTGCTGAAAAACTCGATGAACAAACGAAGAAGACGAAGAAACGGCAGAGACGCGACGAGGAGAAGTCTGGGCAGATTTTTCCTTAAGTAATCAGCAATGGACGGCTCAGATTTAATTGAGAAAATCCAACGGCTGATCTTGCTCTGATTTGAGCCAAACTTTGATGATGATGATCTGGGGTCAGGATCTGCCTCGTGGTAGCTCGGATCCTCCAGATTTGCAACGGATGGTCCAGATCAACTTAGTCTTTGAATGGACGATCTAGAGCTCTCCGAGCTTGATCCAACGGTTGATTTAGCTCTGATTGGGATGAAACTTTCAGATCATGATCAGAGTGCTTGATCAACCCTAACCCTAGCTCGGATTGCTTCAGATGGTCCCGGATGGCTCAGATCTAGCCGCTCTTGAATCGGACGGTCCGGATTTAATCCTAATCTTGATAACTCGATCCGGGTCACTTCCGACTCGAGTTTGACCCAGTATGCCCTAAGTCCATGAACCTTTCATGCCTACAAAAATAGATCAGAAATTTAGTGGCCAAATAATCCAATTTAATGTAAATTTGCAATTAAGTCCAAAATAAGAGGAAGTTCTAAATCCTAGGGTAAAATCACAATTAAGCAATAAAAACATAGGTCAAACATGGATTTTAGCAATTAAAATAATCAACAAAATGGTATCTATCAGGCTGCTAGGCACCTGGCGAAGGGCTGCCAGGAAACAAAGCCCTAGCGAAGGACTGCTAGGCACCTGACGAAGGAATGTCAGGATACAAAGCCCTAGCGAAGGACTGCTAGGCACCAGGCGAAGGGCAGCTTGGTACTCAAGACCTGGCGAAGGACCGCTAGGCAAAAGTCCAACCAGAGGAGTGGTTGGCATCAGGTACATTCTCCCGAGAGGAGTAGGTGAGGACGCATTCCCCGTCGAGGGAACAGTAGGCGTCGGTTCGACCTAGGGTTCCATTTTGGAGACCCAAAGTCAGAACCAAGACAGCTAAGGCTGTATAAACTAACAATTTATTGTTTCATTATGTTTTGGACTAACCCTGGATGCAGGACTGAAGGAACGTGTGTCTGCAGCTCAGAGAGCCTCAAAGGAATGAGGCAACGGCTGACCAGGGCGCCCGGAATGTCCCGGGCGCCCCCAAGGTGAACACAAAACACAATACTCAAATAGCAGGCTTCGCAGCTCATCTCCCGGGCGCCCCCGTGCTCCCGGGCGCCCCCGCTGCTCCCGGGCGCCCCCAGCGTCCCGGGCGCCCCCAGCACAATTGCCGGATCAACCGACACGTGGGGGGGCACCCCCGACGTTCCGGGCGCCCCCAGGCCCTATATAAAGGGCCCTCGACCCCAGGCTTCAAACAACCTTCAATCAACGCTTTTACGCTCTTCTGCTCTCGCGCCTCGCTCCGGAAACCTCCCAACTCGAGCCGACGACGTCCCGCTGCTCCGAAAAAGACAACCTACATCGGACGTCGGTAAAAGAAGAGCCTCTTTTTAATTGTTAAGTTTATTGTACTGCATTTGTAAATCAATCTTTGTAAACTATTATTGTGCCTATATAGAATTGCCCAAAGTAAACGGTCAACGACCGTGGGCCTTGGAGTAGGAGTCGACCTAGGCTCCGAACCAAGTAAAAATTTACTGTGATCGCGTATTTGTTTTTATCTTCCGCTGTGCAATTTCTCTTTCCATAAATCCGAACGATTTCCGATATTCACCCCCCCCCCTCTATCGGTTTTCTCGATCCAACACAAGCAACAGAAAATATTGAAGCACCAGCCCTCGGATACTGCAAACCAGCTGAATACAAAGGAGCTTTAAGTAGCTTGGTAGCCTCTATCAAGCAGGCCAACACCCAGATCCAGTTACTAGTTACAATTCTGGAAAAACTTGAGTCACTTGAAGAACGGCTCAAAAGGCTTGAAGCAAGATCTCCTCAACCAGCTCCTAGCCTACCTAACGAAGTTATCTCCAGCCTTTCTGAGAAAATCAGAACTCTTAACATACAAGAGAAGCCTAAAGAAGGAAAAGGTACATTAAGGGTTTTTACTGACCCATATACTATCCTTAAACAAGTACAGGAAAAGGAGAAAAGAAAGTAATGGCAACAAGAAGAGCACCACAAGACCCGCCTGTAACAACGATCATCAGAAGAGTGGCAATAAAAGAAACCTCTCTCTTTGAAGATCAGGTGCGTGATTACAGACAGAATCAAAGACGAAGGTACAACGCCCAGAGAGTCATTCAAGAGTTACAAGAAGAATAGTTGGCCAAGGACCCTACAATCACTCCTTGGAACAACAGCTTGACCCACAGGCTCAGTTGCGGCTTTCTATGCAAGAAAGAGCCTCTATAGTACCCGATGAGGTACTATACCATTCAAGAAGAGACGATGTGCATGACAGAGTATATGTGCACAGGTCAGAAGAAGCTATCTTGGTTACAGACAACCAAGTGGACCGTGCCTTCATTCAACCAGAGAGCTTTAACCAACTCCAAAGGAGTGACATGAGATTTATCCATATAGGAGTGATACAAGTAAGAGTACAAATACTCCACAGACAAGAGGAAGGTACCCTTCTCTTAGTTATCTTTAGAGACAACAGATGGCAGGGAGACCAAGCAATATTTACAACTATGGAGGTCGACCTGACCCACGACAGCGAGCTAGTGTATGTAATCCCTGACACTATGCTAACAATTTCTGATTTCTACAAAAACATACAGATATCAGTACTGGCCAGAGGGTACGAAAATTGGAGGAACGGTGAAGCAACATCTTAATAACGAGAGGACTTGTTGGAAGACTTTCCAACACTCCTAACGTCGGCTTTGCCTACGAAATCCAAAACGTTGTTGACTACCTAGCTAGTCACAGAGTTAGAGCACTACCCGGCAGAAGGCAGAATACAAGGGATGTGCTAGGACATAATTGGATAATCCGGCAATCAACAGTCAACATCCCAATGCAGCCCACGGAGGTAAATACGAGAAATCTATTAGATGAAAGAATTTCTTTACGTTTTGACAATTATCAAGTAGCAACAACTTCCACACCTCCGAGATATAATTCAAAAGATGAAGAAGTACAATCAGATGAGGAAGAGATTCAGGGACACATAATTGATGTACTTATTCAAGAGGAAGAATTGCTAGTCAAAAGAATCAGTGCAACCGCTGTCCTACTCCAAAGAAAAACAGAGGGATCTGCAGGATATGATCTGGCAATAAACAGAGCACAAGATATTCCTAGACGAGAAAGGTCTATGCTAACAACAGGCATATGTGTTCAGATACCAGCAGGAACATATGCTCGCATATGCCCCCAGATCAAGTGCTGCAGTCAAAGACATAGTAATACTCAGAGGGGTCATAGAATCTGACTACCGAGGTGAGGTAAAAATTATTGCCTATAATTTAACTAATGAAGATATATTCTTGCAAAAAAATGAGTGCATAGCACATATTATTCTGGAGAAGATTGCAACCCCACCAGTCAAAGAAGTTAATGAATTAAATAGTACCAAACGAGGAAAATGTGGCTTTGGCTCAACAACATTTGTTCCTCCAAAACCACAAGCAACCAAATCACAGTGTACAAACAAAACTACACATCATATTTGTGAAGTATGCTCTAATTGCTGTGACTGTGAAGGGTGTGCTGCACCATATGAAGATTATGGTAGGCCAACACCTGGGCATATAGATGACAGAGAGTACATTGAATACCAGCCCAAATATCCATGGGAATACAGTGCTGAAAGAATGGAAGTAAAAAGGGCACTTATGAGAGAGGAAATACTTGATGAACCATAATACCGTGATTATAGAAACAGTTTTGGAGACAGACACCTCTTACTCAAAGACTCAAGAGCATACTGTGCTGAATTACAACAACAGCTAAAGAATCCCTCAATCGCACGAAAGCCATCATCATCCAAAGCATCTTCCAGCTACTTATTCACAACTATAGAAGAAGACGACGAAGATGATTATGCTAATTATCTTTAATATTTAGCTCTCCAGAACTCTGCCACACTCGCCAACATCGGTGAAGAAGTCTTTACTAATCCCTTCGCAAAAGATGACGGAGGTAATAATTCATTACCATCTTGCTTTCATGATCAAGTTATAATGGCAGGAAGGGAGGCTGAAGAAAACTGGGAAATGGAGTACCCCCAGTTAAAACACCTCACAGAGCATATTTACTCCCAAGAAGCTACATCACAATACCGGCCACCTGTGGACGTGACAATGAATCCTGTTGGGTACCCTCCAAACCCAAAGGAAGAACCAGTCAGCATTGTTCCACCAGCATAACCCCGCACAAGAGGAAAAACCTTTAAAGGCAAAAGTACATCATAATGGTGGAACTTACCTTCAGCCCAGCAACAAACGGGAGCAATACTGACTCTTCCCACACAGCATGGTAACATAGAAGATATTTTCTTAAGATGGGAAGGAATTACTAAAAATGTTGTGGCTTTGCAGAACTTCACTGATAATCAAGACAAGACCGACTTTATTGAAAATTTACTAGGTGAGACTGAACGACTCACCTGGATACAATGGAGAATGGCATATCCAAACGACTACCAGGAGCTAGTAAAATCAGCAGATGGAAGAAATGGCACCCAGAACATTATTTCCCAAATAAGGAGGGTGTTTATTCTAGAATATCCATTCCAAGGCTCTACTGAAATGCAGGATAATACCTACAGAGATCTGGAAAGGTTAACTTGCTTGCAGATCAAAGACGTCATCCCTTTTATGAACGACTATATGCATCTAGCATCAAAAACTAGAAGGCTATTTTCCGGACCGCAATTATCTGAAAAATTCTGGCTCAAACTACCAGGCGACCTTGGGAGGAGAATAAAGCAAGCTTTTGAAGAAAAATACCAAGACACCACACTGGGAGTACATCCTAGAGTTATATTTGCATACAAGTATCTAGAAGAGGAATGCAAAAAGGCAGCTTACAATAGGTCACTCAAAGACCTATCTTTTTGCAATCAAATACTCATACCAGGGTATTATCAAAATTCAAGAAAAAGATATGGGATAAGAAAGTCAACCACATATAAAGGGAAACCCCATCAGTCTCATGCCTGAATTGAAAGGAAGAAGCATCTTATCAGAAACAAGAAGTGCAAATGCTTCTTATGTGGCGAGGAAGGCCATTTCGCTAGAGATTGCCCTAAAGAATACAAGAATGTCAAAAGGGTTGCAATGTTTGAAGGCCTTGAATTACCAGAAGAATATGAAATTATGTCCGTCCAGGAAGGAGACGAACAATCAGATGCAATCTATAGCATCTCGGAAGGAGAGGAACAGCAGGTACTCTCTAATGTTCATGAATATCTTTTCGTCTTCATTGAACAGAAAAATTGTTATATGATTAGAAAAGGAGGCTGGTAGCCTATGGTAAGAGTTACAAGGGCGCAACATGATTGCAGTCACATCTGGCTCATCAATGATGAAGTCCTCTGCCCCTATGAAAAATGTTACTGCTGCAAAAGACCAACCATGAAGAAGCACCGGATGCACTGCACAACCAGCAAAACTATTTCCTGTGGTATGTGTTCAAACAATTATTTTGATATAACCATACCCGTAAAGCGTGCAGCTCCTATACCTTTTAGTCCTGTCAATCTTATACAAGAGCAGCAAACATATATGACTTGGTCTGAAGCAGAAATAGCAAGACTCAAGCAAGAAGTTGAAACCACTAAGACCCTCGCAGATATACAAATAGAGCAATTAAAGAAAGAGTTTCAACAAAAGGAGGAAGAACTTCTCAGAAATTTCTCAGCAGACAAATTAGAAGTGGACACTGAGAATGAAGGATTGAGACTCAAAGTTGATCTACTAGAACTAGAAAATACGGGTCTGAGAAGGCAACTAAGTAAGCAAGCCCCTGATGAAGACCAAGGCGAAAAGGAAACAGACGAAGAAATAAACATGTTCATAACCGAAGGACATGAAAAGGTCTTCTCCACGGAAGAAGCAGTCCAACCTAGAAAGAGGACCAATGACCTTTTTAATTTAGAGGTGGAGCTCTTTATTCCAGGTATTAAAAGTTTTCAAGTAAATATTATACTTAACACAGGTACAACTACCTGCTGCATCAACCAATCAGCAATCCCCAGAAGCAATTGAAGACAATACCTTTGTAGTCAACTTCAGCGGCATCAACTCCCGAACTACAGCTACAAAGAAACTTAAAAATGGAAACATGAAGATTGGCAAACACCCATTCAGGATTCCTTACACCTATGCTTTTCCTTTATCTATTGGAGGAAATATTAATATGATTATCGGATGTAATTTCATCAAGCCCCGAGCCTGCACCAACGTTCTTTGAACCGCCTTCACCTGAAGGAGAAATACAACGGCATTTGGAAAACCGAGTATGCTGATAAAAGAACCATTTCATTTAGGCATGAGAGAAATCAATCGACATGTGAATACGCATGAAAAGTACTTAATATCTTCTCCCAAATCGATAACTGACCCATCACCATTCTTATCATGCATTCAACAAAAGAAAACTCAAGCAACTCAAAGGTTAGTTTTCCGTACCAGACATGAAGTAAGCCAAGATATTGCACGTCGCGTCTGTTTCAAACTGGAATTGCGAATTCTCTAAATCAGTCAAGAGTAGCATCAGTAATAGGATCGACACTTGCCTCGCGTGCACGAGAAACTGGGAAATCAACGGTGAGAGACTCGGCTAGGGCAGGAGCGTCGCATCAGCAGGCACAACTGTTTCGCCACCACAGTCTGCATCTTGGAACCGCCGGTGAATCTTCAGGGGACGGGGCGAGATCAGAAAACCTCGATAGACGAGCGCGAGGTCGGAAGGCGAGATCTGGCTTAAGCGGCGACGAGGGATTCCCCCCCCCCCCCCCCCCCCCCCCCCCTCTCTCTCTCTCTCTCTCTCTCTCTCTCTCTCTCTCTCTCTCTCTCTCTAAGTGTGTCAAGAGAAAGAGGGGAAGAGACCAGGGGCCGCTGGGTGTCTTGGCCTGCCCAGCATTCACCGTGATTTACCCCCTCTGGACACTTGTGGGGCAAAGACCAGGGGGCCGCTGGGTTGGCGGTTCCAACCTTTTGAAAAAAGAGAAAGAGGGGAAGCAGGAAGGGTTTGGTTCGCCGGAGACGAGACAGGTCTTAAAGTAAAAAAAAAAGTAAAAAAAAAAAAAAAATAGAATCGCCACCTTAGCATCCTCCTGATCCAGATCCCATAAGAATTCAGAGACATCCTTCTGGCCCAGATCCCATAGGAATATAAAGAGAAGTAAACCATGATTATTACTGATATGGTGAAGCGATTGGGATCGAGAAAATTAATTCTAATAGATTTCTATGCGCAACTGACGATCCTTAAACATGTGATTTCGAAATAAATAATGAAACGTTTTACCATCCGATCCAGTCCGTATCCGATCCAGCCCGTAAGGGCGAGACAGATCTTAAAGTAGGAACAGGGAGGAGGAGGGCGTTCAGGATTCCGGTGGGACCCGCTCACCGGAATTTGAATAGTTGTGGAGGTGATGCCTACCGTTTCGAGGCTTCTTTGTACGGCTTCACTACGGCTACCCGTACTGTCTACCCAGCCTGCAACCCTACGCGGAAAAAGCTTAGACGGGAGAGGGTCCGACTGGTCCATCCTTCACTTAGCCTAATACGGCTCAATGGTGACTAGTGGGTGGACAGCATCCGGTGCGTCAAAATGATTTCTGCTACGCGGAAGCAGGAGTCTATAAATAAAATCCGTGAAACATAATTAATTTGGAAAAATCCGGAGGATTAGATTTCTATATTTCGAAAATTAAATTTTAAGAGCTATCATAAGGCCATGAATTCACGTTACTAAATTCAACATCAATGATATGATATCTTTTTATGTACATATTTAATGATCGATCGAACAGTTTCAATGGTTTCTGATCGCTATCTCAATCTAAATTATACTCTGGGAGCATAATGAATCTGTCGAAAATCATTGCAATTGGAGTATCATGTTATTCACGTTAAATTTCATATTGTAAATTTACGTTGTGTATCATTTTTAAATAAAATCCGTGAAACATAATTAACTTGGAAATTTTCGGAGGATTAGATTTCTATATCTCGAAAACTAAATTTGAAGAAAATGTTAGTGGAAAATATAGTAGCTTCCAATAATTTATTGTTGCTAATTATTAATTTCAATATTCTTGATATCATAAATTTATTTATAGATACGATAAAACTATTATTTAAATGAGTTCTATCAAACTACCAAACAATGTGATTTTGAAAGGTTCTTTTTATAAAGAGTTAATGCTGGTTCGACTTAACTTTGAAAGAGGGATATTGTTTTTCAAATTTCTTTTTTCTAGTTTATGAAACTTATAAATTTGAAATATTATACTTTTTTGATTCATAGTCATTCAAATGTTTAAGATAGTTACTTATAATTATATATCCTATGCTACTTAAATTTTGTGATATTTAAAAATTAAACAGGATCAATCACTCCAAACCAACTGAATTGATTACAAATGGACGACAAATGATTAATTGAATATAGTAATGATAAATTTAAAAGAATCAAGAAATGATAGGTCCTCCAATTACTTTTTTATCTATTTTTCAACCTTTTTCTATCAATAAAATTCATTTAATATATCTTTAAAAAATAATAAATAACATTTTTGGTAGCTATTTAGTTTCCGAATTCATCTGTTTGGATAATAAATAATATATCTTTTTTCATTTCCTTTTAGTAGCTATTTAGTTTCCGAATTCATCTGTTTGGATAGAAATAGGAAATGAATAGTAGATTTGCTTAACCACAAAACAAAACAATAGGATATGAATAGGACATGCGATTAATGCCCTGCCCCTAGTCGATCTGCCAAATGACAGACTTCCCTTGACACATGTCATATATGTTTAGATTTCTTTATAATCCCTATTATACATTTTCCAAGATGTGGGATTATAGAGAAACAAGTAACACCAAACATTAGTTGAAATCACTCTCAAATCTTACAATTTCTTCTTCTCTTGCTATAAGAGGAACACATACTTCTCTTGAGCAATGCCTTTTTTTAAAAAAAAACCGCCTTTATCCCTTTATTTCATCATAGTTAATCCCTCGTTTTCCCCCCTTAATTGCACTTTAATCTTCATACGCATTGGAAAGAAGTGTGCATATCAGGAAAATTAATTTAGCTATAGTAATTGATTTTTATTTGTCTTAGTAAGATTGAGTCGAGTATCTTTTATTTTTAACAGGATTGAGTCTAGTATCTTTTATTTTTAGTAAGAATAAAACTTTTCTCATTAGGTGTTTGTTTTCTTCCTTTATCGGGAAGGAACGTCAATAATTGTATTTAAATGGCCGGAATAATACAATAAAGATTACAATTGAGTTTACAAATAGAAATCAAACCCGTAGATCAAGAGGTTTTCTAATCTCAACGAGTCTCAAATTATCCCTACCACCATAGGTCGTCAAGGTCATAAAACCAAGAAGACAAAGATTGATTCCGCTAATCAGTCGGTTAACCGTCTCATTACGCGATCCATATTCAAGGGTCATAACAAATTGGTATCAGAGCTCGTCATAATGGGGGACTCGCAAGCAGTTTAACAACAGTTTGATGCTTTTCTCAAAATTTACTAGGAGGACAAAACTGCCAATGAAAAATGACAATAGCTCATCCACACTTAACTAGAGGAATTATCCAAAGGCTTTTCTAAACTACACTCGCATAATAGCCATCCAGGAGAAGAGAGCAGAAACCATCTTGACCCACAAGAGCACCATTTGAAAGGGAATCGTGGTCATAAGGAGGGATCCTCATATATATACCGTAGTATTCGAAACTAAATTTCCCATGTTATGATGGTCAGTCTGATCCTTTGGCATGACTCAATCGATGTGAGCATTTTTTTCCATCAACGCACTCCAGAGGAAGAAAAGGTTGGCTGATAACCACCATTTTGTTGATTATTTTAGGCTCTTAAATCCATGTTTGATCTACATTTTATATGCTTAAGTTTGCAATTGTATTAGATTTCATGTATTTCTTGTATTTTGGCTTTTAATTCAAATCTTTGTATATTTGGGATATTTTTGGCACTAAATTTGAATATCATTTTGTAGGCTTCAAATGATCATGGACCTAGATCAAATCGGGTCAGACTTGAGTCAGCATTGGATCCAGATCAAAGGGATAAAACATCGGATTAATATGAGCCGTCCATTCCAGAGAACGGCTAGATCTGAGCCATCGATCAATTTCTCGTCAATCCGAGTTCAAGATAGAATCAATCATGACCATAGATCAAGATCTGAAAATTTCAGCCAAATCAGAAGTAATCTGACCGTTGGATCAAGCTTAAGATGTTCTAAACCATCCATTCAAGAAAAAGGAAGATCTGGACCATCCGCCACTGATCTGGTTAATCCGAGATGGAGACAGGTAGATCAAGACTATTGATTGGGATCTGTGGAGTTTGGTTCAGATATGAAGAGATTCGACCGATGGATGAAGCCAAATCGATCTCAGCCGTCCGTTGCTAAGTATTTAAGTTCTTCTTCTCCCAGGTTTCAGTGTCGCGTCTTCGCAGCAGCCGCTTTTCTTCCGAGTTCTTCGCATTTTCTTCATCAAATTTCTTGTAGTTTTCTTCTGAGGCATGCGCGACCACATCGGTCATCAACCAAAGGCTGGCTGAACCAAAGGACTGGGCTGTTGGGCTGAAGAAATCGAACCAAGGGCTGAGCTGTGAATTGCTGGACCGAACCTAAGGCCGGGCTGAACCAAGTGCTGGACCGGACATGGGCTGGGCCGAACCAAGAGAATCCATCTCTTTGGCTTAACCGCTCATCGCGCAGATCATCGGGGGGATCACTTCTTCTCCAATCCATCGCAAGGAGAGACGAGAGTCGGGGGTTCCCGACTCGACTCATCTTCTTCCTCCATCTCCTCTTTCGGCCGGCAACTCTCCTCCATCTTCATCGTCGCCGGCCGGTCGACCTTTTATCCAGCTCTCTCTCGGGTTGAGGGAAGGCAGGATTGGGAGGCGATCATCCACATCTTCACGGTCGGTCGATCTCTTCCTCCACCGCACGCCATCGCACAGCTAGGGCCCGGGGTCCGAACCCTAGCTGACCTCTATCCCATCTCGGCCATTTCCTCACCTTCTTACCTTTCTTCATAGCAGATCCATTTCTTCTTATTAGCAGTTTCCCTTCACAGCACTTTCCCTTCGCAGCAGCTTTCTTCTTTCACAGCACTTCACAGCAGTTCTCTTCAACATCATCTGGCAGCAGTTCATCCGATCCGGCAGCACTCAATCCTCCATCGAGCCTTCATCAGATTCACAACAGTTCTTCTCAGCAGCAATTTACAGCAGTTCTTTCGTTCACAGCCGAGTTTGGTAGCTTTTGTTCCACTTCCAGCCCGATATCATCAGATTTCACAGTAGTTCATTAGATTGGATTAATTGGTTTCCTTCATCAGATTGTTTGGTTGGGTTAATGTAGTTGAATGTTATGTGTTGGATGATGAATGTTTGTATTGGATAGATCTTTCCATTATCAAATGGCACGTACTTGAAGCAATTTTTAGCATGCCTATCTTGTGTTCGGTCAAATGCCTCTTAGAACAATTACTTTCAATTGAGATGTTTCTTAGTTGCTTAACTTTAATTTTGTAGTGCTTTTCCCATTGCTTTAAGTTTTATGTCTTCATTATATGCAATTAAGTTAGGTTAGATTAGATTTCTTTAATGATGTAGGTTTTCGTTCCATATTTAGTTTTGTTAATTCTTTATTTCAAGTTGCCTTTTTTTTTACTGTAATTGTAGTTAGGTTAAATTAGATTTCTTTACTTGCATTGTCTTTTCTTAATTAGAACTTGATTTCATACCTGCTTTGTTATTTCTTTTCGTAGTATTAACGTTCAAATCCAAACCCCAGTTTGATATCAAAAATCCAAAAGCAATAACATACGATCCTAAGGTTTATCATGTATCAACTACATTTGTTAGGAGACGACTCGAGTTACTCTATGCTACATTAGTTTAGAGGAGTTCGATACTTTAATTGTATTTGATACTCGCAGTACGACACACGGCCATCATTGTGTAACGACCCGGAAAATTCTCTTAATATTTTCTTTAAAATATTGAGCATGTCTAGATAATTTTCCGAGGGATCTAGAAATATTAATACGAATTTTAGCCTAGAAATTCATGTTTTCTCATTTAAATTGGGAAAAATAAGCACTAATGGGCCTTATATGGGCTTTCTAGTATCATGATTATGTGTAAATTTAGGAAAAAAATTAATAGAAATATAAAAGGGTTTTAATGAGAAATATTAACATAATTATGGGGGAATTTTTAAGGAATTTTCGAAATAATAGAAAATAAAATAAAAAAAAAATTAGTGCATGCACCAAGGATTGAACCTTGGACCTATTGTACAACCATGCATGCACTAACCAATTCACCTAGCAAGGGAGTGCTATGAGAAAATGAAGTGGATTATGGTTAAGGCTTAGGGAAAATGAAGAGACACCATGACTCTTCACTTACCCTCCTTAATGTGTTATAAAGAGGGGACATGGGAGTTACTTTCTTTCTTCCATCAAGTCCACCTTTCTTCTTCCTCCTCCCTCATTCTAGCCGAAACCCCAAGAGGGGATTCTCTCTTGGAAAAGGCTCACCTAAGGCTCCATCTCCAAGATCCAAGGCTTTTACAAGGGTACAAAGGCTAGGGGTGGTCAAGAAGCAACAAGATCTTCATCCTTCTCCCAAATCTAAGGTCTATAATCAAGATCAATCAAGGTAAGACTCCCTCACCTGTGGTATAATAGTTCCTTTTTGATTTTTAGCATAATATGAAGTTGGTTTTGGGTTTGATGTTGAGAAAATCATGTTTTGGACCCCTATAGTATTCGGCCACCATGGGTTTTTGGGTCCATGATGATGTTAAAAATCTTAATCATGCTTTCTAATGTGTTCTCATGATGTTTAGAGAATAAGTATAATTTTTGAAAATTTTTGGAGTACCCTAAGACCCTTTAGGGTTTGGGACCATTATAAGGACTCCATGGCTAGGGTTGGATTTAACCCTTCAATCATGTATGTTGTGTACCCTTATGATACAAGGGGAGGTTGAAGGGGTTTATGTAAATTTTCACAAGGTCTTATGACCATAAGGGTTTCGGCCAAGAAGGTTCTAGGGCAATGAGTTAGGGCTTACCTCAAGTAAGGGCCCTAATGACTCCTATGGTATGGTATGGAAGGTGTTAGATGATTAATTGGAAATTTTATGAATTTATTCATGCACCCGTGACTCTTACATGTTTCGGCCAACCCTAGAAAAATAGGGCTAAAAGTTAGGGTAAACCCTAATCATGAGCCCTAATGGCTCCTTATGGCCTTAGATGTACTGTATGGTTGTTTCTTTTTCCTTATGCTACCTTACATGTCATGGAATGATGGAATCCCTCCCTTGTAGGTTTCGGCAAGCATGGTCACTAGGGTTTGGGTGGAGTTAGGGTTTGAAGAATGATGGTTTATGCTTTATTTATGAAGTATACATAAAGGTTCAAGCATGTGGTAGAAATTAAGTTACCTATAACCCTAACCTTAAGCACCATGTTTCATGTGTGTATGTTTGGATGTCATGCTTAATATGGTTTATTTATGAATGTCTTATGTTCTATGCCATGCACTTGGATAATAGGTAGCATGTTTATGGAAGTCCTAACTATGCAAGCTTGAGATAGATACCATGCTTATGTATGAAATGTAATGCTTACCTTATGTATCATGATCATGCATGCCCTATGAATTAGGATAAGGGTCTATGTAAACATGTCATGTTCAATGAATATAATGCAATGCTTACCTTATATGCCATGATCATGGAAGCACTAGGAATAAGAATGATGTTGTAGGTAAGCATGTCATGTTTTATGAATGAAGATGCATGCCATGTTTATGAATAATGATGCATGCCATGTTTTATGAATGATGATGCATGCCATGTTTTATGAAAGAAGATGCATGCCATGTTTATGAATGAAGATAATGCTCATGCCTTCCAGGCATCATGATGCTATGCATTAAGTATGAACAATGAAAGGACAAGCATGTTTTAAGTCATGCTTCATGTAACAAGATTATGCTATGTTTAAATATGCCATGAATGTCTTATGAATAATGAAGCATGTAAAGTATTTTACTTTATGAATGGGCTTGTACCGGACCGAAGTATGGGTCCAAGGGATGGGCACCTTAAGAACGTCCCGGTTCTGGACTACCGACTATGCTGTCCATGGTTCTGGCACTACCGAAGCTGTGCAACAGGGATGAGCACCTTAAGAACGCCCCGGTTCTGGGACTACCGACTATGTTGTCCTTACCCTAGTAGGTCAAGACTAGCTACCTCGTATTTACTTAGGGATGCGCGCACATGATGTATGTATGTTGTACAAGCCGGGGACCCCAATGATGTGATGATTATGTTTAAGTATTTAAAAGTATGATTTTAAAAGTTAAGCATCCTTATGTATATGCATTCGACTCATGCATTCATTCATGCTGTGTATTATGCCATGATAGTAATGTCTTATGCTTATGTTTCATGTCAAGAAATATGCATGATAGTAAACGATTTATGCTTATGGTTATGTTAAGAGGATGCCCATATGATATGATAGGAAGCATGCCTACGTTTATGCCATGTATCATGCCATGTTAAGAATGTTTACTTATGTTTACGTTTATGCCATGTATCATGCCATGTTAAGAATGTTTACTTATATTTACGTTTATGCAATGTATCATGCCATGCTAAGAATGTCTACTTATGTTTACGATTATGCCATGTATCATGTCATGCTAAGAATGTTTACTTATGTTTATGTTCATGCCATGTTAAGTGAAATCTTATGTCCATGTACTATGTAAGAACTAGGTCATGCTAAATGATTTTAGATACTTATGTTCTATGTAGAGCACTAAGTTATGTTAATGTTTCATGTGCTCATGATTAAGTGATGAATGGTTTTAGTGAGTAGGAAAGAGTCTTACTAAGCCTGTGTGCTTATAGTCTTATTTCCTTATACCGCAGATCACGCAAGGGGACAATAAGGAAGCAGCAGGAGGGCAAGAATGCATGTGTGTGGTAGTGACTTGGCCAAGAAAACAATATGTTTACTCGTCTTATGCTAGAACTTTACTTTTGTTACTTGTGTGCTTGAATGATGACTTATGTGACTCTATGACATGATGTTAAGTATGACATGATATGATCCTAAGTATGAAGTCAATATGCCAAGTTCCCATGTCATTATGTTAGGAATGGTAGTTGGTGCATGTATGTGTAAGATTAAAGTTATTCCGCTGCCTTATGATGTCTATCTGTCCTACTCATGTTAACGTAACGCTGCTTTATGGAAAGAAAAAAAAAACGGGTGTTACACATTGGCCTAGCCTCATTCCATCTTAAGGGAGATGACCAATTATGGCTCATTAAACTAGAACGTGATTGACCTCATATTCAATGGGAGGAATTAAAGATCAGTGTAATATGAAGTTTGGGCCACCTAGTCGCAACAACAAATTAGGCAAGCTTGCCAAACTTTAACAATCAGGATCCATGGAAGACTACTAGCGAAAGTTTGAACAATTGGCGACATGATTGAGTTCCTTAACATTAGAATAAGAAGTTAAAATATTCGTTAGTGGCCTCCGTGATCACATCGCTATGGAAGTCGAGCTTCACCACCCACAAGATCTTACATCGGCTATGAGTTTTGCCCGTCTTTATGAACACCACTCTACCATCACACCACAATGCTCCCCCATCTAGCCACCGAAGCAACCATTTATCAAACAATTAAATAGGAAGGAAATGGAAGAACGACGTACCAAAAGCTTTTGTTTTAATTGCGATGAATTTTACATTCCCTATCTGCGTTGCAAACGTCTTTTCTGGCCTGAGGGATTAAAAGCTTTTAATGAACAAGACCATGTCGAGGATGTTGAAATTTCCCTCAATGCGATCATAACCACCTGTACTCCTCAAACCATATAGATTCATGGGAAGATGCAATAGCTATGATAAAACATTACTAGAGCTGTTAGACGAGTCGACCAGTGGTAGAGCAGGCCGACCATTTGGCAGGGTAGAGCGAGCCAACCCGTCATCTTGGCAAGTTGAGAATCCCAATCTAACCCAACTCAAGGTGGGTTAGACGGGCTAACTCGTCGGTCCACCAAAAAATAAAAAAAAACGTCCGCGACGGCTTGGGTTGGCCCGCAGTTTACTCATCCAGTCAAGAGAAAATGTTCATGAAGCCAAATGAATTTAACACCTATTACTCAGGAAAACGCAAGTTAAGAAAGCTTACCATAAAGATGATTATAAACCAATCTAGTAACCCCAATCGCATCATTGCACTGCAAAAGCGCAGCAAATGTGCTCTTATCTCCAATGAATATTAGAGAACGTCAAGGGGCCTTAATGATTGTTCAAGGTGCATGAGCGACTACTTCAACATTTTCTCAACCCGCGGGCCAACCCAAGCCCATCGCTGGCTGACCTGTGAGGGTGCGGGCCTAGGCGGGCTAGCCCAATCAACATGCTTAAATTATTTGGTAGGGTGGACCACCCCGACGAGCCTAATCTAAATTGATGACTCTAAATGTTACATTACCCATCATTTGTGTTTGCGAATAAACCCATTTTTCAAGGAGGGAGTAATGTTATGGACCGTAGGCAAGATTAGAAAGAATGGTACGTATTAAGAGAATTGATTCAGTTATAGTAATTAATTTTTATTTAAGTTGAGTGTCTTTTATTTTTAGTAAGATTGAGTCAAGTATCTTTTATTTTTAGTAGGATTGAGTTTGATATCTTTTATTTTTGTTTTCTTCCTTTGTTAGGAAGGAACGTCAGTAGTTGTATTTAAATGACTGTAATAATACAATAAAGATTACGACTGAGATTACAAAAAGAAATCAAATCTTCTAGATCGAGAGGTTCTCTAATCTCAACGAGCCTCAAATTATCCCTACCACTATAGGTCGTCAAGGTCGTAAAACCAAGAAAACAAAGATTGATTCCGCCGATCAGCAGGTAACCGTTCCATTATGCGATCCATATCCAAGGGCCGTAACAATTTCATCAACAAAAGATTTAATATTTTTTAGGTTATGTTCTCTGTAGTTTATGAGTTGAATCCTCTTAGGGTGTTAATTAATTTTAAGGTTAATGTCTGATCTGTACAATGATAAAAATATGAACTGAAATTTTTGGTTTTTCTTGCAGCCAGATTTGGTGCTTGGTTTGATATCTCAAATCATAAAGGTAAGTTGTTGATTGTACTATGTTAACAAGGAGACGCTAGCAATTTGCATCTGAAAAGATAACCTACTTGTACTGGTGATCATTCAAAAAATTAACCTGATTTCCTGCGTCAGATACAACTTTTGGCAGACCTTAACCTCAAGAAAACACCTCAACTTATGGAGATAGTTGGTGACAGTAAGGTGAAGTAAAGGACTGAGTTTTCTTTTCAAAATCTTATTTGTAATTTTCATAGAATTGTCTCTAAAAAACTGATTCCAGTTTGTCTCTTCTACTTTTGCAGGATGCAGAGGAACTAGTGAGTCTTGCACCGGAAAAGATGTGCTGAAGTGATTGAATTTTCATCTCAAGAAAGCTGGCTATGGGCGAAACTGTAACAAATTTTTCTTCTGATGTGAAGGTATGTGCTAAGTGCCAGAACAATGTAATTTTCTTGTCGATATGTTGCACCATTAATTTGGATGATGAAACTGAAATATGACAAATTATTGTCTTATTAAATGTTTTTGATCCGGGGAGATATAGTAGGACTCCCTAAAAAAACCAAATCAGCAAGCTGACGTGGAGTTAAGGCAAAGAGAATTAATGGGATCTGCCACTCTATGTTGCTAAGGGTCAATCGGCTGCATTTCGTGGCAAACGCCCAACCGACCACTCTTTGTGGCCGACCCGCCGACCTTCCATGCATATAGCCGACCCACCGACCTTCTCGGCATATCGCCGACCCGGCGACCTTCCCGGCATATGGTTGACTCGGCCGACCCGCCCAAAGGGAGAGAGACGAAGAAAATTTCTACTGGCATTTTCATTCCTTCTCTTATATTATTATCTTCTTCATTCTCTTAGAGGGTTATCTTGTTTATTTGTTGGAGGTCTAACTTGAGCGTCCGCGTGCAAGACCGGGGGTACCCCCGGTTTTTTTTTGTAACAACCCGGCCCCTCGACCCCTTTGGCGGCCAAATCCCATTTGGCGGCCCGTTTTTACGACCCTTATGTCGTCGACTGTCGACCGTGTCGTTACTCACTAGGACTTTCCACCCATGGCCAGTGGATTTTTGCCTTCCCCAGGATTCGAACTCTAAACCTTCAAGCTTAAGTACTAGAGTTTATGAATCCTGGTAACCAATTGAGCCTTACCAGGATTCATAAACTCTAGTACTTAGGCTTGGAGGTTTAGAGTTTGAATCCTGGGGAAGACAAAAATCCATTGGCCAGGGGTGGAAAGTCCTAGTAAGTAACGACACGGTCGACGGTCAACGATATAAGGGTCGTAAAAGGGGCCGCCAAATGAGATTTGACCGCCAAAAGGGCCGCCAAATGGGATTTGACCGCCAAAGGGGCCGAGGGGCCGGGTCGTTACATCTTTGCAGGTACTTTTGGCGACGGGGTAGCTCCACTAGTACTACAGGCTTTCCTTTGGGTCATGGAGGTCTGGTCAATATTCAAGTCACCTCACCGGCGTTTCGCTCTCCACCCGTTTCACTCTCCACCGCTTCTAGACTGGATAAGTTCTCTATAGATTTGAGATAAAGAATTGATATTGCAATGTAGTTCATGCCTTCTTGGATGCTTTTCAGCACAATCGTTTCCCTGAATATGTTTTGTTTTGACTGATATGATAAATAAGTTAGGTCTCATTAATCTTAGTGCATTAGGATCAAACAATTCTTTTTAAAAAAAATTACATAGAGAAAAAATTGAAAGCTACACTTTACTGTGTTATAGCTTTTTCACTATCATTTATGACTAATTATTTCTGGCGTTACTGGAGCTGATTTAATTTACAGGATGGTGAGGCCTATGCTTATCTTCTAAATGCTTTGGCTCCTGAGCATTGCGATTCTTCAGTCAAGGATATCAAAGATCCTCATGAGAGGGCAAACAGAGTATTAGAACAATCAGAGAAGCTAGATTTGAAAAAATTCTCAAGCCCAGAAGACATTGTTGAAGGCTCTCCTAATTTGAACCTTGCATTTGTTGCACAAATATTCCACCATTGGTTAGAACTATTTTAATGGGCAATGCTGCTTGATGCTGGAGTTATACGAGTTCTGAATTCTATGCAGGAATGGTCTATCCACTGACAATAATCAGTTACCCTCCCAAATAGTGCCCGATGGCATCCGAGATTCAAGGGAAGAAAGGGATTTTCGTCTTTGAATCAATAGTCGTGGAATTGCTACATATGTTAATAATTTGTTTGAAGATGTCCGGAATGGGTAAGAACTCTGTGGACGACAAGATTCATGTTCATGGAGCTTCCCCTGGAAGAACTTGGCGTAAAAAAGCTAATTCTGGGTTAGTTGCATTTCTGCTATATCTACATTCAGCAGTTGTGCTCTTATATAGCATTTTAAATTCAAAAAGAAAGCTAGGGATTTCTTTTTCATATGACCCAAATAACAGAAAACATACAATAAAGAACTTTCTCTTGTTTTCTTGCAGCTTATCTATGGCAATTAATGAGATTCAATATGCTTCAACTTCTAAACAACTTGAGATTTCACCACCAAGGAAAAGAGATATCAGATTCAGATATTCTAATTTGGGCCAACAATAAAGTCAAGGAATCAGGGAGAAATTCTCAAATGGAGAGTTACAAAGTATATTTGAGATCAGCATGCCTATTATCAATAATTTTGATTTGATCTGTTTTGATCCCGGCCTAGCTCACGTGTAGCTCGGTCGGCCAGCCTGACACTACGTAAAGATAGGTCAGAGCCACGACTACGCGGATAGATCAACGTAGCTGGTCGGGCTATGGGACCAAGTCCCACGTGGGCCGAATCGCCCGACTAAGTGGCCAATTGGATGTACTCTGAGCTGTTCTCACCTGGAAATGCCGAATGCCCGACTCATCGCTCGATACGCATTCTAAATTAGCCCCTAGCGAGAGATACCGATTGTCGGGCCTAAGGTCGTCCGAGCAACATTCGTTTGACATCCCGTCGACGGTCTCCTTATGCCCTAATCCTATGACCCAGGGACGAGTAGGATTGGCCAAGTCCGAATGCTCCTTGACTCGGGGAGTACTCTGTTCTAATCCGGGAGGTATTGGCTGCACAGCAAGATTTCACTCGGGACAGCTGGTCGGCGTTCCAGCTCAGGAATTGTCGTTTTCCTAGGAAACACCCACTCCCTGACACTATACTGGCGAAAGTGGTACGAGAATCAGCGCAGGACGGTTCAGGTCTGACACCATTCATGTCTGAATCGTGGATATCCCGCTGTCATAGTACTTTCCTCACATACCCTGGTACTCCGTACCACAACGACTCCTGCCCGCGTCAGACTGGTGGCGTCGGTCGGCGTCAGTCAGCGAGCTGACAGTATCTCTAATCCTGTCCCCACATGAAACAAAAAGGTGGCAGACGTGGGGCAGAAACTGTCAGCTCCCTCTGCTATATAAGGTCCTCCGTACTTCACACACAGGTACGCGCGATAGAATTTTGCTACAGTTTTTCTTCTGCTTTCATTTCTTCCATCGGAGACTGACTTGATTGTCAGAGGGCCTTACCGGGGACTTCTCCTGGCGGGTTGCTGATGGTCACCTCTTTTGCAGGTCACGTTTAAACATGTGAAGTTTAACGTTCTATTTTTCATTTTCAGGACCAAAAATTTGGCTGCTGGGATATTTTTCCTTGATCTTCTTAGTGCTGTGCGTCATAGGATGGTCAGCTGGAACCTGGTTACAAATGGGGACATTGGTAGGGGTGAGTGTTCGGTTAAAATCAAATCGAATCGAATCGAATCGAACTGAATAGATCGAAAACCGAATAAATTAATATTTTCCAAAATAATCGAACTGACCAAATTTCTTGATAAAAATCGAGAAAACTGAACCGATAAAATATTGGTTAAACCGAATTAACCGATTTAATCGAAATTTTAAAATTTTATTCGATATTAATAAAAAGCAAGATTTTATTTAATTTAATTATATTTTTAAAATAAAAAATAATTAAATTAATATTCTTATTCGGTATAACCGAATTACAAAATTCAAAATCGAAAATCAAACCGAATTAACTAAAAATCAAACCGAAATTTAAGAAAAAAACCGAAAACCTAATTAACCGAACCGAATTTTAAAATTCGATCGGTTCGATTTAGTTAATTCGATTTTTTCGAATTTTTACTCACCTTTAGAAACTGATATGTTATCATTTTACCTTCAACCACCGACACCGCTGAGTTATTTGAAAAATGGTGATTTTTAACACCAGTCGAATGATGCCACACATTTGCTGCATCAGCTTTCTGTTTTGTCAAGTAACTTGATCGAGTTAAATTGGTGGTTGCGTGTTTGAAATGAAATATCCCTTCACTTGACCATCATATCTTTTGACTGCAGTGGAAGAAAAGAAGTCTAACTCTACTCGTATGATTGGCATAGCAAGAAAATTTGGATGTTCTGTCTTTCTGTTGCCTGAGGATATCATCGAGGTGAAAGTTGCATCTATAACATCGTTTTTCTCATAATTGTTGTATTTTTTTCAGTCACAAGTATTGTAGAATAAGATCATGCATGGTTTAAAATCTCAAACCGTAATAAAATTTTAATTTATGATCAGAATAATATAATTTTGGTATCGTATCATATCATGATGATATGATTTTAATATTTTTTTAAATATAAATATATTAATTAAAAATAAAAAATTTAAATACATATTAAAAAATATAATAAATAATAAATAATAAAAATTTCGAGATCGTTTGGTCGGTAAATAAATAAATACAATTTTATTATATATTTTTGAAATTAGAATAAATATATATATAATATATTTAAAAAATAATATAATTTTATTAGGCTTCGATTATATTTATTTAGATTATCTGTGATGTCAAAATATGAAATTGTCATCTTAGCGACCCCTCTAGGACGAGCCAATACACTTTGGAAGTGGATAAATCACGGAGGTTTATTCAACCTTAGCTAAGCGACCTTCCTAGACAGGGGTACAAAATAACCCTAAAGTAGCATTTGCACCTGTCTGGAATCAAACCATGCTTCTCTGGTGGCTAGTCCTGCCCAAGTACTAACTCGGCTATATCCGTTGAGGCCTATTTAGATTATCAATATTATAGCTATGAGATGATTAAAATTATTAACATAAAATTTAAACCTAAGTTTTTTTTTTGTCTTCATCATCACTGGGGCCTTTCGAGGCTGCGATCGGCCACGCAACGAACAATCGAGGCCGTCGTGACCTCGCAAACCATGGCAGGCCTTGCGAGGCCATCGCTACCTCGCAAGATCGCTACCTGTCTCACGAGGTCGTCGCGACATCATGAGGCCGCGACCGGCCTTGCGACGACCATGCAACCTACCTCGCGATGTTGTCAAGACTTCGCGTGCTCACTGGCGACCTTGTGAGGCTCGCGGCAACCTCATTGGCTGTTGCAACCTTGTGAGGTTGTCACGACCTTGTCGTTGCGGTGCCGATAGGTATCAGTGCCAATCCCATGCTGAAACGGTAAATACTATCAATTTTGGATGGCACAACTCGATATTTTAATTCATGAATAAGAAAGACTATATTAATAGTCTGCTAAATTTGCATTTCTTGCCAACATACACATTTCAAAGGGATAATAACAACATACCTATTAGTCTTACACTTATTTTGGAATTACCCGCCTACTATTAAGAAAATTATCATGTCATTTGTTGCTATAGACCTACATTTATATTTTTGTAAACTTACTGTGAAACAAAGTTTTAAAAGTTCAAGATTCAAATTCAAAAAGGCGAAACGCTCGCCCCCAACGCCCCCGCCAGCCCATCCCAGGACTAACACGGAGGAGGTAAATCACGGTTATCACTGGTGTGGTGAGGCGTCTGGGGTCAAGGGAATTTAATGCCAGCAGACCAGGATTTTATTCCTGTGCGCAACTGGCGACCCTCGACCCTGAGACCTCCGATTCAAGCAGCAGGCGCCTTACCATCCGATCCAGCCCGTGGGGGCAACAAAGTTTTAAAAGTTATCTAGGCAGTAGGTTGTCAAAGGCAGTTGATAGCAAAAATTTTTTTTTAAAATTATTTATTTTGATCGAAAACGACTAACATATATATTCAACAAACTACATAAATTGCACCTTCTTAAAACAACAATCCAGTTAACATTCAAAGTAACTACGGCTTTTTATCAAAGGACGTACCCAAGAATTGATATTTACCAAAAAAGTATATCATAGTTTCATTTTTACCAAAGGGCACGTTTATTTTAGTGAACTTTCTCTTATACCCCTCCTGCTAACTACTGCTTTTCTTTTTCTCTCTCAGTAACAAATTCCGAGACATCTTTACATACTTTTTCAGACCTTTTATTTTAAAATAATATATTATGGAATTACTAAAAAACGTAAGGTAAAAATCGAAAAAATATTTCAATTAAAAAAATATCTCATCCAACGTTATTTCAAAAATATAAACAGATTTTTTTATATTTGATTAATATAAATTAATATATTAAATAATATTTCATAAATATATTAATATATGAAAAGGGTCTGAAATCTTTTGATTTCAGGCCCAGCGTAGGCCTGAAATAAAAAATTTCAGACCCGGCGTAGGCTTGAAATCAAAAGATTTCAGGCCCACGATGGGCCTGAAATTAGATGACTTCAGGCCCGATGTGGACTCAAATTTTTTTTTCTATTTTAAAAATATATTAATATATAAAAACCTATCAAAACACGTAATTTCTATTAAAACGCAAGGTCTAAAGTCACACTAGGAGGGCCTGAACACAAATGTGTTCAGGCCCTCCAGGCCTAAAGAGGGCCTGAACACAGATGTCTTGGGTCTGAACTGGATAAATGTAAGTAAATTAAATAAAAATATAGAGTTGAGCTAGGAGATGATATTTTTGGTGTCCAAACTTCTAATGATTATAAATTATATTACAATAGGAGATTTTTAGGTCTATCAGTGGGTTTTCACCAAAATCCACTGGACCTAGAATATTTGGATTTCTCAAAATCCAATATCAATAGTTGGAGTTGAGCTAGGAGATGGTATTTTTGGTGACCAAACTTCTAATGATTATAAATTATGTTGCAATAGGAGATTTTTAGGTCTATCAGTGGGTTTTCACCAAAACCCACTTATGGACCTAGGATATTTGGATTTCTTAAAATCCAATATCAATAGTTAGAGTTGAGCTAGGAGATGATATTTTTGGTGTTCAAACTTCTAATGATTATAAATTATGTTGCAATAGGAGTTTTCTAGGATGAATCAGTGGGTTTCGGTGAAAACTCACTTATGGACCTAAGATACTCGGATTTCTCCATACTTGATATCTCTATTTAGAATTTACTGAGGAGATGTTATTTCTGATGTGCAAACTTAGTACCAATAATTTTCAGTTATGTTCTCTAACCGTATCAGTTGGCACACAAAGATATATAAATATAACTGCATCTTGGGCACAGTTAAAAGAAACATCTCTTTCAACATGATTTCAAAAATATAAAGAGAATTTTTTATATTTGATTAATCTAAATTAATATAATAAATAATATTTAATAAATATATTAATATATAAAAAACTTATCAAAACACGTGATTTCATATTCAAACGCAGGGTCTGAAGTCATCCTAGGAGGGCCTGAAATCAAATAATTTCAGACCCTTTAAATAATTAATTTAATAAATAATGATTAAATATAAATTTCAGACCTAGTATTTGTTGAGTCACCTAGGGAGGTGGGTAAGGCTAAGAGCTCAAGAGGGAGCTCAAAGAGCCAAGTTGGGATCCATGGTCAATGAATCTCATGAGGATATCTCTTGGAAGTTTAGATGGACCATAAAGTGGGCCAAAAGATTTGGAGACGGACTTGAGTCTCAATCCTTGGGTTTTGGCACATGTTGTTTGAGTTTCATGCAAGAAATATGACACTGGGGTCATATTGTATGAAAATTAGTTTTTGATGTATTGATGTCATATAAACGAATGCTAGGGATGCATTGTGGGTTGGTATGAGCAGATACATCAAAAGGAAACCAAAACTAGGACTTTAGGTCAAGGTTTAACTGAACCATTTAGCTAGTTTTGGGTTTTGTGTCAATCTTAAGATTGGTGATAGATACATTTTTTAATGTATTTTTTTCAAATAGATACGGGTACCATAATTCTCTACACAAAATTTGGGAAATTTTAAAGATTTATGAAATTAGTTATGCATTTTTGAAGATTTATGAAATTAGTTATGCATTTTTGAAATTCAGTTCAGAAATGTTGAAAAGCTGATATCAGGGTATTAGTCGACTGGTTCAGGGGCAGTCGACTGATAATTCTGTGAGGTTGTTTTTCGACAGGGATCAGTCGACTGGTAATTGTCAATGTCGACTGATACGTGCTGAAATTATTTTCAGCAAAGTCGAAAAGTATCGTAATGATATCAAACATGTATATAATCTTTTGGGGATTAATACACATTATTCATAATCATTAGAGGGTAAAGAATCCAATGATTGAGATATTATTAGAGTTCTTTTTAATGTGTGACAAAGGGAGAGAAATGTTAGGTTTAAGTGGGAAACCAAGCATACCTTTGCAATCTTAGCTCTAAGGGGACCTTAGGTGAAGGAGGAGCATTATTACTTATGTATTGGCAAGAGAGAGCCTTGTGATAGGTTTTAAAAATGCCCTTGGTAAGTCCAAGTGTAGGAGGAGCCTTGGAGTGGTTCTTAAAAAGCCCGTTTGATAAAATTTTAACTCAATGGAGAGTTTAGGTATAGGGGAGGTCTTATGATAGGATTCATGCATGTTTGCATTGCATTGGCGATATAAGTCCAAGGTGTAGCCTTGACAACGTAAGTCCAAATGTTTTTAGCATTGTTATTTGCTATTTGTCTTTCCTAATTTAAACGTACTACCAAATATCAAAAAGGAGGAGGTTGTTGAGGCAATTTATGGTCCGTGGGACCATGTGTTTTGATGTTTGGGCAAAATGTTTAAGTTAAGTCTACCCTTGTGTTTGATATGTGTATTTGAGTGTGCAGGTTCTATAGGATACACATAGACTCAGCTTGATGGCTTCAAGTCCAGTGAAGGATGATGCATTCGAGGGACCATGGACAATGCAGGAACGATGAGCCGAGGGAAGCACACTTTGGGGCATACACGAAAGATGGCATGAGGATGAGCTGCGGGCTTGTATGTATCCGAGGGACGAAAGCCAAAGCGAAGAAGTGTTGAAGGCAACAGGTCGAGGCTGTAGGAAGAGTCAAGTGAGTTGTGAGGGTTCGAGTGCGAGAGAGTTGTACTCGGGATGGAAAACCCTAAATTTAGGATTTTACCAGTCGACTGGTGTGGGATCAATCAATTGGTAGAGGTCACAGAAAGATCAGTCGACTGATCTTCTGTGTAGTCGACTGGTGTTGGCTGAGAATCCGTACGTTGGGTTGTAACGTTCAAATTCAGTTGGATCAATCGACAAGTGTTGGAACCAATCGACTGGTAACGACTAGTTTAGCAACGAGCTCTATTTAAAGGAGCTTGGTTTAGTAGGCTAGGGTTGACGAAATTAGTCTTAGCTAGAGGCCAATTAGTAGTCTAAGTGCTCAGGAGTTGTTGCGAGGTTGTGGCAAGGTTTCTCCACCCACAAGGAACGACACGAGCTAGTGGAGGTTTTCTGAGGAGTCATCCACCGACAGATTAAGATCGTCCACCTTACGGACTGTCGTGGAGTAGTAGTTTTATCTGCGAACTACGTAAATTGGTTTGTCTCTTCTTTGTGTTAGTTTTAGTTTAATTATATTCCATTTGCGCACTAACACGTGTATGAAGAAGAAAATCGACGATTAGAGGGTGATCAGCTATTCATGCCAGTTGGTTTCCCGTTTCGGAACGGATTCCTCTCCATGTCCCCGGATTAAAATTTTCTATTAATTAGAAATAATCCGGATGGAAAGAAACTTTCTAACAACCTTTTCATCATCGTGCTATTCGATTGAGTGATATCTTGAACAAACTTGTTGTTCAAGCAATCTAACTCCTTTATCGAATAGCCGCGGAATAGATGACGAATTATTAGATCGCCGATTTTTGTGTTTGATCTCGGGGTCCATGTAAACAAGCAATACAATTTAAACTAGATACAAGAATGAAACAAAATAAGATTTATACCTCTTGTTTACCTCTTGATCTTCTATCGTATTCCTATCCTCTTCTTGGACGTCGTGTGGGCGACGTCGTGTGGGCGACCACCTCCTTCTTCCTCCTCTTGCTTGCGCCAAACCCTAGCTCCTAAACTTGTTGCCGCTGGCCAAAGGAAGAAAACAATCCTTCCTTTGCTTACTTGCGCCGACTCCCAAGATGAAGAGAAGAGAAGGGAAGTGAAGGAAGAAGAAGAAGAAGAGAAACAATTCTCTCCTTCACTTGAACCCTAGCCAACCACCTCTCTTTTCCTTCCTTGCTTGCGGCGCCGAGCACCACCAAGGAGAAGAGTCTTCTTCCCTCTTGCACCGACCACTTCCTCTATTCTTGTAGCCGCACGCCACAAAGGAGGAAGAGAGTTCCTCCTTTAGCTTGATGTCGCCGGCCACAAAGGAGAAGAGATGAAGAGAAGAGAGGGAGGAGAAAAGGAAGCAAACCTTTTCTTCCTTCTTCTTGCCGCCGACGCAAGCCCTAGGAGAGAGAGAGAGAGGATAATTAGGTTAATTGTTATATTCTTGGTTTCATAACTCATGAGGTATTTATATGCTACAATAGGGACCATGAAGAGGAGTTGATTTTGGTCTCCTAACGGATCCTAAACCCGACCCGTTAATGATAATCCGCTCCACTAATGGGTTATCATTGAACTACCGCACCAACCCCATAATTAAATATGGGCTCCACCATATTATGTGTACATAATCTTCCCGTGTTTAAGATATCGTATGTCCATTGATTAATTAAATTATTGATAATTTAATTAATTAATATCTAACTCCATGAGTAGTACCACTCAACCTTATTATCATGTCAGACTAAGTCCACCTGCAGGATTTACATGATAAACTTTATGAGCTCTTCAAGGGGACATCATCATCCTAAAAATTAGGACACAGTTTCCTTCTATAATCAACGACACACCATGTAAATAATATTATTTCCCAATTTAATGGGCCTATTGATTTAATGAATAAATCTCGCCCATTGGTAAATTTAAGAAATAAATATTAAGTACATGTGCCCACCATTATATCGGGATTAAAAGCATGTATATCATAATAAATGAGGTCTGATTTGATTATATAATCAGTATAAATCAAACCTCCTCTAATCGGTCCTGCTCATTACATACAAAGTACACTAGTGTAATTCTATAGTCAAGATAGACTAACACCAAATTACACTACAACCATTCTAATGGTCTGTCTGAATCCATCTCGGTTGTGAGCCACTACTTATATTTTATAAAGAACTGATAACATGATCTTCTGTGTGGCACCACACACCATGTTATCTATAATGTAAAGTAAAGGACAATAGCATATATAACAAATATAAAATACAAACAATGACCATGTGATTCTTATTTCAAAATAGATGTTCATACAAAAGCTAGACTTTTAAAATACATTCTAACAACCCCTTCTAACCGGGCCATCGATCAACAACCTATATTAGTGTTATTATTGAGTAATATGATATGTCTAAATCTAATGTAACTTTTTGCTAAAATTGCATATAACCATATAAATTTTAAAAAAATAAGTTTTGGTTAAAACTCTATACAGAGTCCCTATGTTAAAACATTGGACATGATCAGAGTTAGAGAGTTTTATGAATACATTAGTATTATTATTGAGTTAATATGACATGTCTGTCCAATAATGAATTTGTGTTAAATTATATAAAATTGTCTAATTTTCAAAAACTCACAACAAGTTTGAGAGAACAATGAGATTTAGGAGGCTCCTAAGATCGATGACTACAGTAACAATCGAGTGAGCGAGACAAGAGAGGTAGGGTGTATTTCCCAAATTTCAAGGTTCATTTCTTACGTAATGAGGATTTAATTCTTACGCAAAGCATATTTATGGGCCCTATGTCAATTGTTATTTTTCTTCTTGAATTTATCTTGTGGATGGAATATGGAGCTGAATTATTCCATCCCATGATTAATTGGAGGGTAATGATCCTGTCGACAAGAGGAGAAGGGTTTCACTCAGATGACACAGCAAAACGGACGAGTCGCAAGGGTGCTTAGGGTCAGACCAAAGGCTAGCAAGAGGAACAAAACGAAGCTGAAACGAAATGAGGGGCAAAGACGCCAAGAGGTGGAGTAGCGAAGAGTCAATCCCCTTTTCAGGGCCTTGGGCGAGCCTTATATGGGGGGGGGGCTCTGTCTTGTCTTGGCCATCTTTTCTCATAAAAGCTCAATCTTCTGATAAACAATCTCGTGGCAGCCTTAGTTCTCCCGACGGTTTGCTGGGGCCGCCAAGAGGTCATTCGCTTGTCTATGTTGTCATCTTATTGTCAGTATTTATGCTTGATGTCCTAAGAAGGCGTGATTATGGTGAATTGTTGAGGTAATCGACCCTTAAATGATTGTAAGATCATGGTTTTGATGTGTGTGTGTGAATATGTTTAAGATTAGAGTGTTATGTTGTATTTGATGTATATGATTGAGTTTGCAAGACTTGGAGAATCACACATGGTGAACATATCCGAGGGACGAGAGCCGAGGGAGGAGGACTCCAAAGGTAAAAGTGGACTTCAAAGGCACACGTGAAGGGTGGCATGGAGGCAAGCCAAGGGAGGCTTATGTGCGTATATGAGGGACGAGAGCCAGAGGAAGATGACTTCAAGGGGCGAGCGAAGGAGTGAACCTGAAGGCATACGTGAAGGACTATGTAGAGATTGACTGGGAGTGAGGGGGCAGTCAACTGGCCAGATGGCAGTCGACTGCCAAAATTTACAGATGGTTTTCAACCTTCTACCAGTCGACTGGCCCAGAGGCTGTCAACTGGTATACCCCAAAAACTAGCCGTTGGTTATCCGTTAGCTAGCAATTAATGCTAGGCCAGTCGACTGCCCCAGGGGCAGTCGACTGGTGCGGGGCTGGACAGACTGCGAGTTTGTCCTGTTCTCCTATATAAGGAGGACGTTTTTGCACGTGAGCGGTACGGTTCCATACGATAACGAAGTGCTGCTCGTTTGAAAAGTGTTCTCTACTTCCTCTCTCTTATTCTACTACATTCTGTAAAGAGGAAGATCACCACTGTAAAAGTTTCTCCACCTGAAGGAGATTTTTCATAGTGGAAGTGGTGTACGACGTGGATCCTTGGATTAGTCACCCATCTGGGTGGATACCATGTAAACTATTATTGTTAGCATTGTTCTTATTTTCTTTGCATATTATTGTTTCCGCTGCGCTAACAACTTTGTAGAGAATCAACCGAAAAAGTGCTATTCACCCCCCTCTAGCACGCCAAGTCGATCCATCATGAATGTCTTGTTGGATCTTGTACGGTTGCTAGAGGGGGGTGAATAGTAAATCTTCGCTTCTTCTTGTACCTACGTTGTTAGTTGCGTAAGCGAAAATAATAATAATGAAAACTAACAATGCTAACAAGAATGATTTACTTGGTATCCACCCCTAAGGGTGACTACCCTAAGGGTGACTAATCCAAGAATCCTTCGATGGTTCGCTCCCCGGATAACCTCCGACTAGCCCTTGTCGCTCCTTGTGGGTGGAGAAATCTCACCACAACACCTTGACAACACCTGAGCACCAAAGGCTACTAATCTACTCTACCCAAGCGGATTTCGCCAAGAACCCCAGCCCAAACCGAGTTCTCTTTAAATAGAACTCGGGCTGGAAACCCTCGCTGGCAGTCGACTGCTCCCAGGGCAGTCGACTGCCCCACTCAAATTCGACCGTTGACAGCCTCAACGTTCGAATTTTGCTACACACCAGTCGACTGCTCCCAGAGCAGTCGACTGGTCCAGGGCTAATTACACACTGAGAGTTTTGGCAGTCGACTGGACAATCCCCAATCGACTGCCCAACATACATCAGCACTCCTACTCACTCCGTTGACCCTCCTCCATGCGTGCCTTCAGGTCCACTCCCTTGGCTTGCCCCTTGAAGTCTTCTTCCACTGGCTATCGTCCCTCGGATGCGCACGTAAGTCCTCGACTTGCCTCCATGCCACCCTTCACGTGTGCCCTTTGAAGTTCACTTTCTGGCTTGCCGTTGGAGTCCTCCTCTTTCGGCTATTGTCCCTTCATGGCTTGCTGACTCTTCACCAGCAGCCTTGACTATTGCCTTCGCGCCCTCTTCATCTTCGGCCCTCGTCCCTCGGATGCACACAAGTCTCCATGCCATCCTTCACATACGCCTCGAAGTCCGCGCCCCTCGGCTCATCATCCCTGCTATACCAACGTCCCTCGGGTGCACACAAGCCTCTAGCTTATCTCTATGGAACCCTTCACCATATCGAAGCCGTCCAGTCAAGTCAATATATGTAAACCTGCAATCCTGCACACTCAATTACACATATTAGTACACAAGAGAAAACGTAACTTAAACCCTTTGCCCAAACATCAAAACTCATGATCAATCCGGATCACAGATTGCCTCAACATGTCTCTTCCTCATAATGAGAGGATTTTGTGTATCTCTTCATATCTGGTGGAGTCTAATCAACATTAAACAATTCTGACTGCGGAATTACCTTTGCTTGCCACATAATGCAGCTCTGTAAATCTGTTTGGATTTAGCCGACCGGCCACAAGGGGTCATCCTGAGAGGCTCGATTACTCGGCAATCAGTCGCTCTTGAATGGGCCGAGCCACCTGTGAGAAGGTCCGGCCATTTTTGGCGCCTAACTGTCCGATTAGATGACTGGGGGTGTCCGACCAGATGGCCGATCACTAGGCCACGAGTCGCTTTTTAGGACCGGGTGAGTTATTCCAAGTACCTGCCTACCAGGTATTCCTACTGGGTACGACCGACCGGGCATGTCCGGCCGATGCCGGAATACTCTTTCAAGGGTCGACACTTTGAGGTAGGGAGAGTTTCATGGGCGTGTCTTCCGGGTCGTCCGACCGGGAATTCCCACCCGGTGCCCGGATGCCCGATTGAAGGTCAGCGTCTTGGGATAGTGGTTATTAATTGCGTGACCCCCAGGTTGTCCGACCGGGTACTCCTGACCGGACACCTTCGACCGGAACTTAGATTCCTGAATGGAAGTCGGCCTCTTTGGGGGGCGAGCCGGGTCTAGGCGCCTGCCTGTCCAGTCGACTCCTGAGTATGGCCGACCGACCCGCATTCACCAGCACAGAGCCCGAATGCATCATCAAGCCTGCTATAATCCTGATCGAACTTATCTAGTTGATTCACCTACACAACCAGGCGCCTCTATCCGACCGGATTATCTACTCGACCGGATTATCTACTCGACCAGATCACAAGCCTCCCCTTCAAGTCTAGTTGAAGGAGGCGATTAGTCCGACTGACTAGGCCATCCGCTTGGCCTAGCCTTTTTGTCGTTACCTGCTCATGTGCCCATTATGGCTCCCGAATCACGCTCATTATGGGCCGAATCCTTCTGTCATATCACAATTTAACTTCCTCGCCACGCGTCCTGCCCTGACTGGGTCTTCCTGGCAACAAAGCGTCGCCTGTCAGCGGCCTCGTGCGGTGTCAGGGTTGGGTTCTCGAAGCGTCGATAAGGGCGGGAAGCCAACGGTGAGGATCTTCTCCCACCCTTTTTCGCCGAGCATCTGACGATCCTCCTGAGCTTTACCTCAGTATAAATAGGTGCCTCCCCGAAGCCTTCCTACTCTTTAGCTGCATCTTGCTTCCTTCACTTCTCCTCTTCTACCTCCGCTCTCCGACCACCGTGCTGTTTCGGCTTCCTGTTGTCTCCGACAAGCTTCGACTGCCAACGTTTCATCATTTTTGGCTACTCGACCCCTAGGTACTCCCTTTCCTTGCCTACCATAGAGTTAGTTTATCATAGTTATAGTTTCTAATCTCGACCTAATGGCTGAGTCATCCTTCTCGGTCGGCCTGTGGTATACTACCACTATATCGACCTTGACTCGCGACAACCTCGAAACCATCCGGACGGATTATCAAATCCGTCCCCAGAGCAGTCGACTGCTCCACTCAGAATTCGACCGTTGCACCTCAACGTTCGAATTCTCAGCCAACTCACCAGCCACCTACCAGTCGACTGCCCCCAGAGCAGTCGACTAGTCCCCAGCTGAACCCTTCCCGAGTACAATCACTCAGCACTCGTATCCTCACGACTCGACTGACTCCTCCTCCGCAGCCTCGATTATTGCCTTCGCGCGCTCTTCATCTTCGGCCCTTGTCCCTCGGATGCGCACGCAAACCTCTAGTTTGCCTCCATGCCACCCTTCACGTACGCCTCGAAGTCCGCGCCCATCAGCTCATCGTCCCTGCTCTCCAGGGTCCCTCGGGTGCACACAAGCCTCTAGCTTGTCTCCATGCCACCCTTCACCGTACTGAGGTCGTCCAGTCAAGTCCATATGCGTAACCTATACATTCTGCACACTCAACATACACATATGAGATAACAGGGGTAAACCTAACTTAAACCCTTTGTCCAAATATCAAAACACCTGGTCACTCTGGACCACAGATTGCCTCAACAATCTCCCCCTTTTTGATGTTTGACAATTCGTTTAAGTAGGGAAAGCAAAACAGTAGTCAATAGCAAAAACAATGCATATGCAATGCAAAACTGGATCCTATCCCAAGGCATCCCACACCTAACCCTCCAAGTTAGGAATTTTCACACCTAGCCCTCCAAGCTAGGACTTTTCAACACCTAACCCTCCAAGTTAGGAATTTTCCATAAAATGGGGTTTTTAAAGCTTTTCCCAAGCTCCCCCTACATTAGACTTACAAAGATTTTTTAAGAACCTCTCTCAGGTTCCCTTTACGCCAAGAATGGAGCAATCATGCTCCCCCTTTTACTCAGCTCCCCCTAAACCTAGGGTTTCTTGCAAAGGTAAGTTTGGTTTCCCAACTTAAACTCAAACTTCTCTCCCTTTGTCATACATCAAAAAGACCCCAATAATATCTCAATTATTGGTTCTTTTAATCCATAATGATCCTAAACATAGTGTACTAAACCCCCATACACTTGTTTCCTATCATTTGAACGTAAAACCAACTGCTGATACACAAATCAGCCCTGGGCAGTCGACTGATACTATGAATATCAGACTTTTCTGGCCAAATTCAGACATGCGTCAGAAATTCCACAATTCTCCAAAAATTTCCAAATTTTGTGGAGAACTTTGTGGTACCCATACCTACTTGGGAAAAATACATTTCACCATGTATCTATCATGGTTCCCAAGTTGGACACAAAACCCAAAAATTTCATGAAAATTAAGGCAAACAAGGAGGCAACCTCCCCCTTAACCTATGTCTTCTCCCAATTTCCATTTTCCAAGGTGAAGTTCTACCCAACTTAACACCCTAACACCAAGTTAGGTTCTACCCAACCTAACAACCAAGTTCTTCTCCCTTGGCCACCATTAAAGGATTGCCCCCCAAGCAACCTTATCCCTAGTGCCAAAGAGAACTCAACAAACCCTTAAACAATCTAAGAGTTTGCAAGCACATTTGCTAGGATATGCCCTATCCTAGAAGAATATGTTTTGATTAAGATTATCAAATGTGCTTGACTTTGGTTTAATTCTCTAATTTTCCCAAGGATGGACACTTTGTGTCAATTTTGATCTTAATTCATGATTCCTCAAATATACACAAGGAATTGTCCTTAACTCTTTCTTTTCAATATCCTCAAATATACAAAGAAATTTCCTTCTTATCTCTTATCAATCTTCCTTGATTTAAAAAAAAAAAACCTTAGTAAATCATAGGGTAACACTCTAGTCAAGGAATATGAAATTCTAATCAAGACTTATAACCCAAAGCCATGTCCTATAATCCACATTTGAATTCTCAACATCCAATATAGCCTTTTATCCTTATGCCTACTGACCAGTCGACTGCCCCTGGGGCAGTCGACTGGTAAACCTTACAGAATGGTCTTGGGGCTGAATCCACTTTGGACCAGTCGACTGCCCCCATGGCAATCGACTGATACTTGAATTTCAGGTTTTCAGCCCCAATTTCAGTAATGCCTAGTTAATTCCACAAATCTCCAAAAATTATGAAATTTAGTAGGGAGATTTGTGGGGCCAATGTCTACTTGGGAAAAATACGTTTCCAAACAAATGTACTCCAGATCCCAAGATTGGCACGAAACTCAACTTTCTCTAAAATGTATCACTTAAACTCAACCCAAAAGTTCTAATTTCGACTTCTTCTTAATGTATCTTCCAATGCTTGATCATAATTCATTTCTATCAGTAAATTATATGATATTTTCCCATTAAACCCTAATTTTGTCAATTATAACCTCATTTTCATCTTTTTCTCCTTAATTCCCCTTTTATGTGCCAAAACCTAGGATTAAGACTTACCCAAGTCTTCCAACCCTTTTTGGCACAATTCACCTAATTTCCTAGGAGAGAAACTTTTGAGATTCGTTTACCATGGACCCCAAAGGCTCCTTGAGCTCTGAGCCTTAGCCACCTCCCTAGGTGACTCAATCCACACTAGGCCACACCGGTGTGCCACCGGTGATTCTTGGCCTACAAAATGGACCTTCTTAACCTTGGACACCTTGTCCTTGGTTAAGTCACCCTTTGTACCTTTTAATGACACCCTCTTGCCATTCTTGGACTTACCCTCCTTGCCATGATTATATGCTTCCCCAGCATATTTCTTTTCATTTTCCTTGGAGGTCTTAGACCGATATCCCAAACCCGATCTATCGTAGTTGGGTTTTAAACTACCCAACACCATGTCTAAGCCCTTAGATCCAACCGTAAATCTTTCTAGGGCCTTTTCTAATGTACCAAGTCTTGCCCTCAAGGCTTGATTTTTCCTTTCTAGAGTTCTAACCCTAGAACCCATATGTCCTCCTTGGACATTCCTAGGCCCAACCTCCTTTTTAGGCACATTCCTTTCCATCTTGGGATTAGTGTCATGATCCTTAAATCTAAAGGTCTTGGGTCTATCATTATGCATGCTCTTCCTAGGGTTTTGATCTACCTTGTTAACCTTAGTCCTATCATTGTATTTGAAACCAAAATTATGCACCATTAAGCATTTCTCATGAATGTTAGCATGCATGGATGAACGATTAATTCTATTTTTATCATGCATTGAGGAACTTGAAATTGCATTACATTTCAATCTAGGGTTAGGAATTACCTCCCTTACCCTTGAAGTTCCCCTTTGATGGAAGCTTCTTCTCTTTCTCTCCTCCTTCTCCCATCTTCTCAAATTTTTCATCTTCTTTAATTCTCCTTTTCTAGGGCACTTGGTGTGGTAGTGCCCTAGCTCTCCACATGTGAAGCATCGGATTTTCTTTTTCTTTTCTTGGGCTTCTCCATTCCTACAATTCATGTTAGATTTAAATTGAATGGACCCGGGTTTAGAGAGTACCTCCTTCTTACCTTTCGGGCACTTATCCTTGTAGTGCTCCTTTTCGTTGCATCCAAAGCATGTGATATAGTCCTTTGTCTTGGCTTTGGTGGAGGTTGGAGCTTTTTCTTGCTTCGGTATAGAAATGGATCTCTCCTCCCCCTCAATTCTTGAAATTGATACTTCTTCTCTAGGTGAGGTGGAGGACCTCTCACTTTCTTCTTCCATTTCACTTGAGGAGGTAGATGATTCTTCTTCCTTTTTCTCCTCTTCTTGGGCTATTGAGTTTACCTCCTCTACCTCTTCCACTAATTGATCTCGTGTAGGGTTTTTATGGATTTCTTCTACCTTTTTCCATAGATCGTGTGCATTTTCGTATGCTCCTATACCATTCAAAACATTAGTAGGCAAAATGTTAAGCAATATATCAATTACCTTTTTATTCGCCCTTGCTTGATCTTGTTGCTCTTGATTCCAATATCTAGGCCTAAGCTTCTTCCCGTGCTTATCCTTTGGAATCTCGAAGAGCTCCTCAATTACTATCCTACACGCCCAATCCATGCTAAGCCACATCTTCATTCTATCTTCCAAATATGTAAAATCTTCATGGTCGTATGTTGGCGGTGAGTTGATATCGTCCCCTAGCTTATCTTCCATTTTCTTTTCCCTCTAGCGTGTGCTCCCTCGGCGGTTAGTTCGGTCAAGAGCGGTCCTTCGCTCTGATACCAATTGTTAGGATCGATTCCGCACGCTAGAGGGGGGTGAATAGCGTTTCTCGAACCCCTTTCTTGTACCTGCATTGTTAGTTGCACAGCGGAAACAATAATAAAGAAAACAAACAACGCTAACAAAGAGGATTTACTTGGTATCCACCCCGGCCGGGTGACTAATCCAAGAATCCGTCGGTGGATCACTCCCCGGATAACCTCCGGCTAGCTCTCGTCGCTCCTTGTGGGTGGAGAAACCTCACCACAACACCTTGAGAACCTCTGAGCACAAAGACTACTGTTTGGCCCTTAACCAAGACCAAACTCGTCAAGAGTCTCAGCCCAAATCGAGTTCTCTTTAAATAGAACTCGGGATGAAAACCCTCGCTGGCAGTCGACTACTCCCAGGACAGTCGACTGCTCCACTTAGAATTCGACCGTTGCACCCCAACGTTCGAATTCTCAGCCAACTCACCAGCCACCTACCAGTCGACTACCTCCAGAGCAGTCGACTAGTCCCCAACTGAACCCTTACCGAGTATAATCACTCAGCACTCGTATCCTCACGACTCGACGGACTCCTCCTCCGCAGCCTCGATTATTGCCTTCGCGCCCTCTTTATCTTCGGCCCTCATCCCTCGGATGCGCACGCAAACCTCCAGTTTGCCTCCATGCCACCCTTCACGTACGCCTCGAAGTCCGTGCCCATCAGCTCATCGTCCCTGCTCTCCAGGGTCCCTCGGGTGCACACAATCCTCCAGCTTGTCTCCATGCCACCCTTCACCATACTGAGGTCATCCAGTCAAGTCCATATGCGTAACCTGTACATTCTGCACACTCAACATACACATATGAGATAACAAGGGTAAACCTAACTTAAACTCTTTGCCTAAACATCAAAACACTTGGTCACTCTGGACCACAGATTGCCTCAACAGTACGGTGCTGTACTGAACCAATTCAAGATATAAACTGGACCAAATCAATTTGAATTATCTCTTTCGGGTCCTGTCTAACCCAATTAGCTACTTACTAACTGTTATGAACAGTAGCTTTCGCTAGGGTTAGTCAAGTTAAGTGTTCTGTTCAAGTTAGATTTTCTAAGTTTGACACTTAACCTAATTACTATTGATTGGTATTTAGTACCCCAATTACTGCAGATGCACAGACTTAAGCATCTTGAATCAAGGCAAGGACCTAAGCATCTCAACCCATTCTAGGTGATCTATCAAAAGTACCCTAAGGTGCTTGTGAGATGCTGGCTTCTAGATCTATAGGTGCATGCAGTTCTAGGGTTAGGGCCTAGGCTAAGTCCATTTTGTGAAAAAGCCCTAGTTTTGAAGGGGGTAATTTTTCTTAAGAAAAACTAAGTCGAAAAATTATTTTAAAAATGCAAAAAAATGATTTTTCAAATTAAGTAGGAACTAATAAGTAATAAAACAGTTTTACCAAAACAGAAATAGAGCAAATCTATTCTACTAAGCATAACCCTAACTGCCTTCTTAGTGAGCTGAATTCAGACTCAGATAAGGGTTTGGTGAATATATCAACAAAGTTAAATTTTGAGACTACATTCTTAAGGACTATCTTACCCCTGGCTATGTGATCTCTTACGAAGTGGTGTTTAACTTCTATGTGTTTAGTTCTGGAGTGTTGGATTGGATTTTTAGTTAGATTAATTAAACTTATATTATCAATGTAGACTTGGGTTTGGGTGTAGTTGAGCTGGAAGTCTTTAAGAGTGTGCATCATCCATAAGAGTTGTGATACACACTCTCCTAAAATAACATACTCAGCTTCAGTTGTGGATAGAGCTACACAGTGTTGCTTTCTGCTGCACCAACTTACTAGATTATTTCCTAAGAGTTGGTAGCTTCCACTTGTACTCTTTCTATCTAGTTTACAACCCGCATAGTCAGAGTCAGAGTATCTTGATAGGTCAAAAGTTGAGGTTCTAGGATACCAAATCCCTACATTTAGGGTGCCCTTAATGTATCTAAGTATTTTTTTAGGGCTGCTAAGTGCGTTTCCTTAGCACAGGTTTGGTATCTAGCACACATTCCTACAGCAAAAAGGATATCGGGTCTGCTGACTGTAAGGTAAAGTAGACTACCAATCATACTTCTATAAAGTTTAAGATCTACTGGTTTACCGTTAGAGTCACTATCTATTTTTACATTTGTGGTCATAGGAGTACTTATGCTTTTAGAGGTATCCATTTTAAATTTCTTTATTAACTCCTTAGCATATTTGGATTGATGGATATAATTTCCATCCCTAGTTTGCTAGATTTGTAACCCTAGAAAGAAGTTGAGCTCACCAACTAAGCTTATTTCGAATTCATTTTCCATTATTTTAACAAATTCTTTTAAAAAATTTGAGTTGGTGGACACAAAGATTATGTCATCGACGTAGATTTGGGCAATAAAGATTTCTTTTGCTATGGTCTTAATAAATAGGGTTGAGTCAATTTGTCCTTGTTTAAATTCTTTAGAAATTAGGTAGGTTGATAGACGTTCATACCATGCCCTAGGTGCTTGTTTTAGTCCATAAAGTGCTTTAGTGAGCTTGTAAACATGGTCAGGTCTTTCTAAGTCCTCAAAACCGGGGGGTTGTCCTACATAGACTTCTTCCTTAATAAATCCATTTAGAAAAGCTGACTTTACATCCATTTGGTAGAGTTTAAATCCTTTATGGGATGCAAAGGCTAACAACATCCTGATGGACTCAAGTCTAGCTACTGGGGCATAGGTTTCGTCATATTCTAACCCTTCGACTTGACTGAACCCTTTGGCTACTAAGCGGGCTTTATTTCTAACTATTTCTCCTTGATCATTTAGCTTATTCCTAAAAACTCACTTAGTGTCAATAATGGATTTGCCCTCAGGTTTATATACAAGTTCCCAGACTTGGTTCCTCTCAAATTGGGCTAACTCTTCTTGCATCGCTATGATCCAATCAGGATCAGGTAAGGCTTCCTCTATAGTCTTAGGTTCAATTTTTGAAATTAGTGCAATTTGACTAAGGTTTCTATAGGAAGACCTAGTTCTGACTCCTAAGGTTGGATCACCCACAATTTGATCAGTTGGATGACTCAGTCTGGGTTTCTTAGTTCTTCTAGAACTTGGTTCAGCCTCAGGTCCGGCTGGTCGGTTTGGTTCAGTATTTGGTTCAACTACTTGGGTTGGTCCAATTGTTAGTTCAATTGACTCAATAGTTGGTTCAATAGTTAGTTCATTTAGGGGTTCAATTAATGGTTCAACAGTTTGTTCATTATCTTCGTGGTCAGTATTTGATGAATTTAGATCTGGTTTATCAAATTTTGAATTAATTTCTTCATCAAATATTAGATTGGTTGTTTCCTCAATTTTCTTTGTTTATTTATTGTAAACCCTATAGACTCTACTTGTTGAATATCCTAAGAAGATGCCTATGGTTGACTTAGACTGAAATTTACCTAGATAGTCCTTGGTGTTTAGGATATGGACTTTGCATCCAAAGACCCTTAGGTAATGTAGGTTTGGAAGTCTATGGTAGTATAATTCATAGGGTGTTTTATTGTGTCGTTTGTTAATTAGGACCCTATTTTGGATGTAACAAGCCGTACTAATTGCTTCTGCCCAAAATTGGTTAGCTAGGTTGAATTCATTGAGCATAGCCCTAGCGGCTTCCTGTAGGGTTCTATTTTTCCGTTCAACTATTCCATTTTGCTGGGGGGTTCTAGGACACGAAAATTCGTATATATACCCGTTTATCTTACAAAACTCCTCGAATCGTTGATTTTCAAATTCTCCCCTATGATCACTCCTAAGCCTTTTGATTTTGGTATCGTTTTGATTTTCAATTAATCTACAAAAATCACTAAATAGGTTTAGGGTTTCATCTTTGGTCTTTAGAAACCTAACCCAGGTAAACCTAGAGTAATCATCAACAATTACTAAGATGTACCGGTTTCCGCTTAGTGACTTGGCTCCATGTGAATCAAATAGGTCAAGGTGCAGGAGCTCAAGTGTGGTTTGAGTTAGATCTGATTGAATTAGTTTGTGATTAGACCTGGTTTGTTTACCTTGATTGCATGATTCACATATTAAGTTTTCATTGTTCTTAATTTTAGGTATACCTTTAATTAGGCCAAGTTGGGTGATTTTTGAAATTAATCTCAGATTAGTATGACCTAATCTCTTATGCCAGAGGTTTGATTCTTCTAACTGAGTTAACATGCATTTAGGTACTAAGGGTAGGTTTATAGTGTTAATATTATTTTTCCTAGAGCCCTTAAGCATGATTTCTGAGTCTTGCAAGTTTCTAATCAGGCAGTTAGAGTTGGTAAAGGTAACTACATAGCCAGTATCACATAATTGACTTATGTTAAGCAAGTTAAATTTAAAATCTTCAACTAAAAGCACCCTTTTAATAACAAAGTCAGATTTGAGTTCAATGTTACCTGACCCAATCACTTTGAGTGTAGCATTATTGCCAAATGCTACTGAGCCTAGGTTCTTGAACTTGAATTTGGTGAATTTCAATTTATCCCCAATCATGTGTTTGGAGTTCCCGCTATCCAACATCCATTGGTCCAAATCTTTATGTTCCTACACATAAAGAGTTTTGTTGATTTTGATCCAATTAAAATTAATGATAGCTTAAATTGATTTTCACAACCTAGTCTGTCTCACCCAATCTAGAGTTATCAATCACGTTAGCCTTATGGGTTTTTGTGAGACAAGTTTTGAATAGAAGTAAGAAGTTATTTTGAAAAATCATGATTAATTTTGAAAAAGTTAAATTAATTTGAAAGCAATTGGTTTTGAATTTATTCTGAAAAAGAGTGTTTGAATCTATGATTAGCTGAAAATTTGTGTTAGATTCGAATTTGACAAAGAGTAAATTGAATTTAAATTTCAAAAATTGGCTTTCAGGTCTTGGTGAGGCACTAGGCCTTCTTTGGTCGTAGCCTTATTGGATCATCAACCCTTTCCTTGACAAAGCCTTTTAATGAAATTTCATTTTCAAAATTACTTTTTGAAAAATTCTGGTCTAACTAGTTTGGGTCTTGGATCGGTAGCTTCGGCTAGTTCCACCAGTCTAAAGAGATCAAGTAGTGTATACTTGACCTTATTAGAAAAGTCTTCCCTAACGTACTATCATCTCACCGCCACCCAATACTATGTTGTTCAAATTTTAGTTAATTGGTTTAGTCCTTAGTCTAACCAGTCCTAGGTCTAAGCATGGTGAATTGCAGAAAATAAATAGACAAGCAATCATGCAATTTTAAACAAGAAAAGAAATTTATTTAACTATAAAGATTGTTTTTAAGTTGGCTCCCCTTGGACTAAAGCCACGATAATGGTTCGGCAAGCTGTGAATCTTGTCCTTGGGGATCCAATACTGATTTGATCCAGTTTGGTTGTTTAGGCAAAGTTTGGGTACCAATGCCTGAACTTTAGGTCTAGACTGATTCAGTACAGCATAGTATGACCTTTGTCTCGCCTTGGTTCGATAGCCTAACCCGGATCGATTTAGAACCGACTTCTGTTTTCCAAGGATCATGTCAAGACCCTTGGAACCAGAAGTGAATCGTTCTAATGCTGCTCTAAGGTCCTTGACTTGAGTTTTCAAGGAGAAGTTCTCTTTCTCAAGTTTTTCAACTTGAGTAGAGGTTCCTTCTTAAACATTCTCATTTAAGGATCCAGAGTCAGCTCTCTCTTTTAGGAGTTTTACTTCCTGTCGGAGAGACTCGACTCGGATTTTGGCTTTCGCCAAGTCGCGAGATAGATAGGCAATTAATTCGGATAATTGAATTCTAGAAAATCCACTTATAGTGATTTTGCCATCCTCTGAAAATGTGAGCTTTCTGTCGTCCGGCTCCGATTCTGATTCGGTCTCGATTTCTTCCAAAGCAGTTAGGGCGAGCAGATTCGACTGTGGGGCATCTTCTTCTTCTTCGGAGGAAGATTCGTCCCACGTTGCCTGAAGGGCCTTCTTCCTTCTTGTCTTCTTGGCTTCTTTCAGATTAGGGTATTCCGATTTGAAATGTCCCTTTTTGTTGCATTCGAAGCAAGTCACACTTGATTTGTTCTTGGATGGTTCAACCGGATCCTCCTTCTTTCGGCTGGCTTTTCTTCTGTTGGACTGATTCTTCAATTCCTTGTAGTAGTTCCGGGCAAGCTGGACCAGCTTGGGTCGATCCCCTTCGCTGTCTTCTGAGTCTGAGTCAGAGTCAGACTCGGGTGCAGGTTGAGGCTTCTTCTTAACTATTTTTCCTGTCTTGCCTGCAACAAAAGCAATGCCTTTCTCGGCCAGGGTGTAGTTAGTCTGCTCATGTAATTCAAGTTCAGAAAATAACTCATCTAATTTGATTTTAGAAAGATCCCTTGAAACTTTGTACGCATCTACCATAGATGCCCACAAAGTATTTCTCGGGAAAGCGTTAAGAGTATACCTGATCAGGTCACGGTTCTCTACCTTGTGACCAATTGTGTGTCGACCGTTCATCAGCTTCTGAATTCTGGCATGGAGCTGGGCTGTAGATTCACTGTCGTTCATCTTGATTGTGTACAACTTGTTTAGTAGTAGGTCCCTCTTGCTGATTCGGGTGTCGGAGGTTCCTTCGTGCAACTCAATTAACTTACCCCAGAGTTCCTTTGCACTGTTGAATGGTCTCACCCGGTTCAGCTCTTCTTTGGTTAGGCCGCATTGGA